>VOMN01106568.1:0-10909 GCA_014899125.1 Orchestia grillus | reverse complement strand
CACACCAGCCCCGTGAACTACAAACCAACTCACACCAGCCCCGTGAAGGGAGAGCGCCTGCACCGCCAGGTAAACTCACCTGAGGAGCTGTTGAGAGCGGCGCAGTCGCTTATGGAAGCTTCGGCGATGGGCTGCAGGGAGTCCCACACAGGGATGCCTTCGCTGTTGAACGCCTCCATTTGGGCGCTCGAGATCCATTCTTGGTATTTGTTGAACACGTTACTTCCTAGTATTCTTTCGACTGTTGGATGAGGTGAATAACTTTATTCCATTAATTGAACATAAACGATGTGGCGAGTCTCAACGGTATTAAATGAAGCACATTATAGGTCGTCCTCTCTTTTACGTCCAAACTACGCCTCATTTTATGGACATTAACTCAAATTAACGGCAGTGACTTTTTTCTATTTATGAACTTTTTATTTTCTATCCCTTCACATGCGGCATTTTTTCTATGAACCAGTGTACGTTGTAACCTCTCATTAACGAAAACACAAGGCACAGTGCGTGAACGCTAAAGCGAACACTGCCTCAAAAGTTGAACTCGTAACTTTCCAGGGAATTAGAGTGACGCAACAGTTAAAAGACCGATCGAACCTTAACTATTCAAGTCCCTAATGAGTAATCGACTTGAATATACCGTTTTATTGCGAGCTGCGCTAAGACTGAGGATTGCTTGATTTCAAACTTGCCTAACAGGGTTGAGTACCTCAGACCCGTCTACCTCGGAGGCCAACGGCCAATGCTGTGTTCGAGCAGCAGTTTGATGAAACGGCACTCTGGCAGCTACCTCAAAAATATTGGAAAAACCGTATTTAATACTCATGTTAATCAAAACTAAAAGAAATTAAAGAAAATGAATCTGAATTAGTTCGAAGAGTACGTTCACTCCCGAAATGGGAACATGCCTGTGAGCATTCGTTCATTATACATTGGTGGGGCTGGGAACGATCAGTCTATAATTCTTTGGATTTTCTTAACTGTAGATAATTTTTTTATTCATAGAGAATTTTTCCTTGTCAGTGATGAACAAAATCACAATGAATTACAGACTTTATTCAGGGGTCAAATTTTCCCAATGACTTCTGAGTATTTTAGTTCATATTGACCATGAAGTTATCTGTAATTTTTTACTGGCTGATTTTAATATATTCCACTCTTGAGAAGGATAAATATTATTATAGCTATCTATGTAAGCTTCTTGCGAGTTTTCTTTCATGCGAGTGATTTGTGATCAATTATAACAATTTTGAGAGTATGTCTTAGTAAATGATTTTTTAAATTTATTCATGATTGTTTTAATGAAGTGTTGTCTTCTATCAGTGCTACAAGATTTGGTAATTGATTAGTGTAATGAATTAACTAAAGTTTCATGAATGAAAGACTCGTGCCCGGGATACTGGCGCGCTGTTGAGCATTTCATCGGTTTTGATATTAGTGAGCCAAAATTCGGCCGCTCATGATTGCATGCTTCTTTCGAAATGCCTGTGAACTATTCAACCTAAAGTCCGCCCCATGCGAGCACCGCTGTACATCGTATACAGTCCACACCAATTCATCAAAGCCGAGTTCATGATACAACTTGACCGTGTTCACAAGAGGACCCCCGCTCACTACCTCTTCGCATCTCACCTTGTACCGCCGCCTCGTGCGCCACGTGAGGGCAAAAAAATGTGCATACAGTGCCAAAAGCAGAACGTATTATTCACTGGCCGAGTAAGAAGATATTACTGCACTATACGAGTACATGTGTGCACTCCGAGCTACTGTGCGCTCCAAGTGATAGCCCGACGCCATCTCTCGTTGAGCCAGAAATGTCTAAGCGAAATCACAGCCAAAATCTCACTGGGCTGCAGAAAAACGTTGTCGCTGATTGGCGGTGCCATGACCCACAGCACGTCGGTGTGCTCTGCGAGCTCCCTGAGGGCGGGCCGCAGCAGCTCTATTTGGCCGAGCGTCACCTCGTCGAACACCTTCAGGAAGCCGTGCTGGTGGTCCAGGCTCCATATGGCGGTGCCTGCAGGGCAGTTGGCAGCCAGACAACGGCCCAGAGAAACATTTTCATAGATGCTCTCACGTTAATTCAAAATAAAAATGAAATGAAGTTTATTCATTTAATCTAATTTTTTCTTGTTATTACAGTGATCTTAATACTACATTCCTGACGTGATAGTTTTTGATCAACGAGTAAAATATTACAAACAAGGCAGTGCCTTTCTATTCAAGAGGTTTATCCTGCGCAGAATACAGTGATCTCACCGGCAGCTGCGGTCACCTACAATATGCGCTGATCCGACTTACGTTCAAAAAACACCCATAAATCATTTCACTAAATGGGCTCATAGAATGGAAGTAAACACAAAAATGCAAAGTACAGAATTTTTTAAGCTCTTTTGCCAAAATTTGAGAATTTGTTTTTAAATTATGAGATCTGAATCAACGGCGACTCAGCGAGTGTGTCAGAAGTTGTCCTCACTCTTGCCTCAATATATTTTAGGTTTCTAAGGAGAAAGCTAAGTTAGGTGAAAAAAAAAGTTTTATACTGGGATAGGTATGTAAAAAATTTTACATACAGAAATTAAAAGTGTGAATCTCTCACCTAAAAAAACGATATCAGGAATGTCTTCTTTCGCCATCCGCGAAATATTTCTTAGTCTCACAAGAGGTTCACTTTTGAAGACATTCGGTTTTTCATGATGCTCCGGAAAACTATGACCGTTTCCTGCGAGCGGTGGACGTGAATGAGGGATATTCTCAGGACGGGCGGAGATTTCAAAGCTTACGTCCCGGTGTTCGCTGGGAAAAGGGGTGGAATTTAAATTCGTTGGTTGCTGTGCATATCGTTTAGACTTACTCCACGCCAGGCTCTGCGTGGTCATATTCAAATTTAGCACCAATGACTGTTGCCTGAGCCTCTGTTGAAAACGCTCCTCCGCAGCAGAGAAGATTTTAGGATTTTCATGAGGCTGCAGCAGCGCCAGTTTCGTCTCGACTCCCATGAGGGACGTCCAGTAGAAGCCCACGCTCAAGTCGGGCGCCTCTTCACTGCGCGCCTCGAACTCTCTCTTATATTTCGTCCACAGCAAGTCGGCGTCCTCACTAAAAAAGTCGTCGACGTCAATCACCAAACCCTGAAATGCAGTAAAATTATTTCACTACAAAAAAATAAGATGAAATGAAACGAGGTCTGAAGCAAAATTTAGAGCATTATCTGGGTTATATTCCAACATACCGTGGTAACGTTGATAACATTATTATTACATTAGGCTTCGAATTATTTTATTTAGTAGCAAATCACATTGAAAAAAATTGGTTCTCAAAAGTCTACCTCATTCGATACTCAATTAAAAATGTATCACTTCAGATGTATTCTTGTCACACTGAGTTCGAACACCTAATATTGACACTTCAGAACGACAAATTGGACTGGCATACTGATGTTATTCGCACATAATAACTACAAGAATACTGTGTTGACACAACACATCGCTCATAGTGCAATGGATGAGACTTGGTTTAAGTTTTCAATCTGAAGGAATCCTCCCATCTTGGACAATAAAACTTTTTCAGGAAACAACTTTAAGTTAAAAAGTGTTCACAGTGACCCCAAGCGTTTCAGAGTTTTTCCAGTTATTAAAAGATTCAATACTCTATACTTTAAATCTCACCTCATAAGTTGCTATACGAAACTTCAATTCTCTGAAAACGTCCAAGAATACTTCCACCAACTGTCGAATTCTGGAGTCCCCGACGAAGAGGGCCTTTGTACCTCTGCCTCGCTTCCTCCTGCTGACCGCGCACTGCCGGAGCTGCTCGGCGGTGTACGAGCGCAGTCGGCACGGCAGGTGCGGCAGTTGTCCCTCCAGTTGCTCCAAACGCCCCCGCCCGGACGTCTGGAGTCAAAGTAATAATGACTCACTAACAGGACTCGTAAAAATTTCACGAAAATTTAAATGAACAAACTTTAGATAATCCAGCCCATGAGAAGTGGTCCTCTCAAGTGTTGTACAGTAGAGAAAGGTTCAGGGCAGAGATAGTCCGGTCTGGGAAGCAATTTTCTTCTTGATAATGCGAGTAGTCTGAACTCTATTAGGGAAACTGAAAGTGTGCTACGAAGACTGGCTTTTTACAGCAAAACATGCAACCCGTATCCAAGATATTTCCGTCAAGACCTGAAATTTTCCTTGAAAAGTGGCAAAGCGTGACGGAACGGTTGGTACCAGTGTATTAATATATAGAAGATTAACGGCATCGTGTCGCGTCGTCAAAAAGAATGATAACGTGATATAAGCATCGTAAATTCATTCAGCGATCTTTATTTTAGTCCTGACTAATTTGTCATTTCCTCAAATTTGAGCAATGAGATATCAGGAACTTATAGCATCAAATTTATTTTACGACTTGCCATTCAGTCTTGAGTCTTATTTAGCAATGTGCTTAAAAAACAAGAAATTAGCAAATGTTTTATACTGGACTTTAAGAGCACTATGGTATTTCACACATCAGATTGATGGAAACCAATGCTATAGCTTTCTTTCGTTTCTTTTGATGCTACATAGATCTAGAACTTATTTATTAGAATAAAGGACGCCCAGGATCCATATCGTAGGTTAAAATTTGTAAACATCCACTGGGTTTTTAGATTTATTACTCAAGCTTTCGCACGCTGCTTAAGCGTGCGAAAGCTTGGGTAATAAATCTAAAAACCCAGTGGATGTTTGCAAATTTTAACCTACAGATCTGGAACTAACAAGCACAAACGAGAGCTATGTGAATTGCTTGGGCTTTATTTCGCTCTGAGCGAGAATTTGGGCGTCAAATCGGCCCTGGTTTTCCAGCAGCGGCAACGGCCCGCGTCACCCCCCCCCTGCAGCGGCAACGGGAGAGGAATAGGTCCCCTGACTAAACCGGCGACCGACAGAATGTCAAGAACCATTAAATTATCGTTATTTCCCGAATAAGTAATAATCACATTACACGATTACAGGATGCATATAACTATTTGTATTTTAAAGGAAGTTTAAAGCACACATTCCTCACATCCCTCACCACACCAGTAGTTGTAAGGCATTGAAAACCCAACGTTGAAACGTGTTGGAATTAATATAGGTTATTTTACCAGTCAGAATGGAGTGCCGTGGTAACGCGGCTGGAGTGGTTATTCTCAATTGGAAACCAGAGTCAGTGAGAGGGCGACGAATTTCCTCAGTCCGAGCACACGTCACCGCTCGCACAGCTTAAAACTGCGAGATTTTTTTACCGCAGTCTTATCTTCCCTTATTGGTCTCCATTTGTCAGACGTTCACTATATATAGGTAGTTAGAGTTATCATTGTTAAGGTGCGCGACAAATTACTTTCAATAGGGAAAATATTGTATTCAGTTAAATAATCAGAGAAAAAATAAAAGCTTATGATAGATAAAAACACCTATTAATACTACGTATAACATTTAAAAAACTGCTTTGCACTATGTATGACGCCTCTGCAGAAGGATTACTCAACAATCAAGAGGGCCACTAGATCTCTTTGATGATCTAATGCAGTTGAGCTGATTCATTTTTTCATGATTTATTTTTAGTTTACTATAGATGACCAATTATCACTGTGAATTATCTTCAGGTTTCAGGTACGTCATTGAACTTACCGAATTTGTCAGTTCACTTCTATTTTTTTCAATAGGCTTAATTCTTGGTAATTCAAGGGACAGAACCGAATAAGCTTCTTGTCGGAGAAACGGACTCTTACGTTTGGGAGCTTTGAGCGCTCGCAGGTAGCCGAGAGCTTGAAGAGTCAAATTACTCATCCCAGACCTCACTGCACCCAGCGCAAATATCGAGAGACACCGATTTCGTCGCTGTGCCGTACCTGTCGAGTTTCTAACCGCGAACAAAGCCTGATGGTGACGAAACTGTTTTTCTTTTTGTTGTATTCTATCATTTGCTGTCATTTGTTCCATATGTGGTACTGGCATCTGTCTGATTTTTAGATTGACCAAATGAGAAGTCATGTGTGGAACTGTAATGCCCAATAGAAACAAAAGACACACTGCCGCAACACATGCAGTGAACAGCAGCTGGCAAATACGCAGGTGACCATGACCAAATACGTCATTAGGCGTCATTATTTTGAAAAACTTATTGCGTGAAACGTTCTTGTATCTCTCCATGAATTTCCGAGTGGCGTGCGTTCGCTGCACAACAGCAGCCACTGGGGATGGCTGTGTGAAGGCAGTAGAGACACCGGCCGCCACGTCCGTGGCACGACTGGCTGGCCAGCGCTGCCCCGCAGCCTCGCTGTGCGCTGCTCCATTTCCTGTTCGTTTATCCTGCACTGCCAGCTTGCGCCTGCTCTAATTCAGCAGTAGCCTAGTCATCTAAGAATTGCAATTTTCCCTCTTTGATACGTTCCCTAAAAAATTATTCCTCTTAAGAAACATTTTTACTCATTTTTTCCTCTCATTGTGCTGCAAATTTGTGGTGGAACCGAGTAATGTGGTCTCCATACTTATGTTTCAAACGTCGTGCATTGCTTGAATATTTATTTTTATTCATAATATATCTAAAAACTTTCTAATTCCATTTATTTATAATTCCTTAGAACCTTTCTTTTTAGTCAAGCCAATCTCTAAATTTTGTCAAATCACGAATCTCCTATGATGTGAGAAAACATTTCCAGAGTAAAAGAATCAAAGTGCTACTGAATATTTTACTTTTTCTTACTGCTCACATCATAAGTGTCCTTGAAGTTTTACTTTTCGGTATGTATGACAAAAAATTTTCCTGCTAAAATTAAATGCCTTACATTTACGTTCCCCAAGTTAAAAAAAATAAGTAGCTTCTTTTTAAAAGCTAATATATATCTTTAAAAGCTATCGCCAAAACGCTTGAAATCAACTAGGGTCCTCGTTAGGCAAAAAGCAGACCTGCAGCGACACCCCCCTGCGCTCCTCGAGCGGAGTGGCGCCCATGCGAGGACGTTTAGCTCCTTTGTTCGGTCTGTTGAATTAATTTTATTCTAGTCGACGTAGTAAAAAAATTGGTCAGACCTAATTTCAATTGATGGCAAGGGTTATTCATTTACATAAACAATCGTTTCCATCTAGTAGAAGGTTGACTATGAAATTATTTTCCGACATTTACCTCCAGTCATTTTGGTGCAACCGTAGTTTGAAACTGTACCTGGATTCACAGTGATCTGTTTTACTTAGTTTGATTTAGATACGCTATTGCACTAAGAATATAGTTACTGTAGAGAGAAATTATAATTTCTAAGACAGGCTTCCTCTACCAATACTGAAAACGTGGTCACGGAGCAAGTTTTTAAATGAACGAAGAAATTATTTCATAAGAAAACTGACATGTTTTGCAGCTCTCAGAAAATTATGAAGCTATTTCTAAATTAGAGATTTTTCCCAAAAGCCCCAACATTCTACGCAGCACAAGTTGTGGACGCCAGACATTGAAACAATCACAGAATTTTCGTCTAATTTTTTACGTGTCCTTAATCGATAGTGTCGTAGTTTGAACGATTGGTTTTTCACGGAAGGTATATTGAACTGAAGAAATAGGCTTGTTATGTGCGAGTGAACTTCATTAATTATCAATTCCTTTTAGATTTTATAGAAAACTGAGTAACCGGGTCATAATTTGGGGCGTGATGTCCTCGTTGTGCAGCTGGTGGAGCGCGGAGAGTTTCCATTGTTCTGGAAATTTGCAGGCAGCTGTGAATGTATTAATTATTTATTAAACAGATCAAGGTTCCAGTTACGTGAAAATGGTCTTTGTCTTTATTGCCAATTTTGCCATGCCTAACAGTGTATATTTTGTTTGGCGATACACGAAAGTTCTCAGGCATACATCATATATGCTGGATTTGGCATCCATTTCCTGTTTTGGGGCCAATGACTTAGATAACGTCCACCTATGGGTAAATCATATGAAATAAATGTTTTTAATAAAGTAATAAAGAGTGTAAAGAAATTTGCCTCCGAAGACAAAATTGAACTGTAACCAAAAATAAATACTGCAAAAATTGAGATTTGTGAACACGGGGATCACCTTGACAATGCTGTACCCACACCTGGAATAGGACGGAAACTCAACATGAGTATTTTGCATGGATACTCCGGGAATTTGAAAATCATTCTAAAACTTTAACGCTACTCTGTGACTATAGAGATATGATTATTACAAAACTAAGATATTTAGGGACATTAGAGACAATGTGATTGTATGAGTTATCGTTCGCTTTTCTCCTAGCAAATACTGGGCTAACGTGAATAACACGAAGGAAATTTGGCATTTGTTGCCAGAGCTGGGCAGCGCTACTTTGAAATGTAGCGGCCGCTACATTTCAAAGCAGCGCTGCCCACCTCTGTTTGTTGCTAAATTTAAAATAAAATGTGAAAGTGGCCTTTTGAAAATTTAGCTCAGTATCCCTAGAGATAAAAAAAAAACAATTTATTACAACCCTTATTGGTAGGATTTCAATAAACACCATGCATCCTTGATGACAACGGTCTCAGCCTAACGTGGACATCGTTCCTGAGCAATGCCTTTTTCTAATGTCAAGATGCGCTTGTTTTGACCTATCAAAATATTAACATTTGATAATCAATGTCAGGCACGGTAATACTAGATTCTTGTTTTAACCAGAGACATTCATTTGAAACACTGAAGTATTTTAATACGTCTGTTCCCACTTGGTTAATTTACTTCATGTAACATTAGAATATTGTCTTCTTCCCCCCAACCAGCACAATGGCGAGATTTCGATATAATTGAACCATTAATTAAGGAAAGAGCTGGGCCAGGCTTGTCGAGAAGCTGATTACTACTTCCACCATCGGTGGAACAATTGGCCGATATTTTCACTTAAGAATGGGACAACATTCTTGTGGGAACTGTTCATACTCTAAACATTTTTTTTCACGTTGAAACAAAGTTATTTTAAATTAGATGGTAGACTACCTTCGAACTACAGATAAATTCTGTGATGGTGACAGAAGTTCATGGTGGATTCTGCAAAACCAATGTGTGTCGCTCCAGTTCTGGAGTTTAAAAATCCAGGCTGAAATTCTTACTGAATTCTCGGAGTTAATTTCACTATGGAAAATATAAAATATTCTTACAGTAGGTTGACCTCAGACAAAACTTCGCTCACTTCACAAACAACGAACGCTTGCTGAACACATCACTCACAACGAACATTTTACGTACAACGAACATTCGCTGAACGAATCAAGTGAACAAGGGTCCTATAACTCATCGTATCATTGCGTTCTCATTGGTTGAGACTTAACCCCTGAACGAATTACCCCCAGTAGACCGGTGGTGCATCCACACGCTCTGTGCGACCAACAGCGACCGTGTTAATGCAACCGCCGCGAACAAGACATATCTTGGGATAGTTTGTTAAGGAGTTAATTTGCTAGTTGTTCAGTGCCTACATAGCACTCTCACTTTGTGCTAATTATGTGATTCATTTCACGCTGACATACATATACATGTATGATATACGTGGTGTATGTAATATACGCACATACTTGTATATGTCGTGCACGTATTATACCCATGTACATGTATATGTTGGGCATATAATATATACACATACGAGATTATGTTCGCACCGAGAGCTGTGCACGTTCATTTGTGCTGCTCTCCGTTGCCAGGTTATAAAGCAAGAAGAGTCCCGCTCCGGGCCTTCATTTGATCACACAAATTCTAAATTTAGCCTGAAATACACTAGTCATCGTGTGCAGAGCAGCCTTTACTCAGCCTCCGGTGATAGCATGACTTTATGGTCAGAGGACTGAGTCGGACGGGAGGTTTGGACTTGAGGTTTGGACTTGAGGTTTGGACTTGAGGTCTGGACTTGAGGTTTGGACTTGAGGTTTGGACTTGAGGCTTGGCCCTGAGGCTTAGCGTCACTGAAGCTGACGCTTCATGACGGCGGAAGTGTAGAAGAATTTAAAACCATATTCAAGCCAGCATGGCTACTTAAAACCATATTCAAGCAGCACATATTTGTATTTAACTATTGACCTCGAAAATTGATTTCATACTTTTTTTATTCAAGCCTAAAGAACGAATTCACAGACTGGGTCTGGTGAGGAAATAGTAAGTTTCAAACTCATACAGGAAAATATTTATTGCTCTTCACATTCGGCACCCTGCAGGCAAAATGCATAATTATAAAGTTGCTAGACTATCTTTCATTGGCGTAAACAGTGCTCAGTGGCTCGGTTTTGTGGGACAGCACTAGAGACCGTCAGGAGCCGTGATGATGCTGAGCAGCACTAGACATTCCCAATTTGCTAGTCATCCACTTTGTAAGAAAAAATTAAAATATTGAGCTCCCGTAATATTTATGATGTCTGCTAGTTGGAAGTGTTTATTTATCAATTTACACCGACTTTAAATGCTTCATACCGGTGTGCACCCTTGAATGTTAAAGCTTTAAACTTAAATAAACTTATTAAATTATCTGATTTTTCCATTCTTTTTCCTCACAGATGTTTTGTGCCGGTTTCTTTTTTTCCGATACTGAAGCTGCATAGCGGCTCGGTCGAACGCTTGAAACTTTAAATGTGCACTTTTTCATAAGAGATTCTTTACTCAGCTTAGTATAATATTTAAATATCGCTTAGGTTTCACACTTTTTCATGAGAGATGCTTTACTCAGCTTAGTATGGAATTTAAATATCATTTAGGCCTCACTAAGCTAAAATCAGAACTGTGTCATGAACACTGAACGGTCATTCTGAGCATTCAGGCAAGCGAGGCTCTGTTTCTCTCTTTATCAATTTTGTGCAAGGCGAGCTAGAGGAGGGCTGCTGCCGTGCGAGCGTGAGGGGGGCTGCTGCCGTGCGAGCGTGAGGAGGGCTGCTGCCGTGTGAGCGTGAGGAGG
>VOMN01106564.1:0-23311 GCA_014899125.1 Orchestia grillus | reverse complement strand
CTACGCTGGCGTGGGAGCGTCCTCCTGTGAGGATGACTCGCAGTATAACGGCCTGCCGGGTACAGGGTACACATAACACACCAGACCGTAACCCCCTGGGCATGAAGCGGTTGCGAATTATTCTAGGGGTTTCATCGCACCAAAATTAACAGTATTGTTTATTAACATGCCCACATATATGGAAATGGACCTCATCAGACATAATTAGGTGTAGGGTAAAAGTCTCATCATTCGCCCGCCATAGAAATGCACGTGTGAAGTCCTTTTTTGTTGATGATCTGCAAACTTTAACAATTGTGTTACTTGAATTGTATATGGAAATAGTTTTAAATCTCTCCCTACGTTATTACTGAAGAATGTGCACGGTTGCCAGCGAGATAATAAGATTATCAGAGTTTAGATTTAGTACCGTATTAGATCGTGCAGAAATATTTTCTTCGAATAACATAAAAATTCAAGGACAAAAAGAGCCATTACGTATGCCCCAACCATCTCGGTTCCAAGAACAAGGTCGCATTGGTCACCATTGCATTCGTCTCACGGAAGTGCGGTGAGGGAGTCCTCGGTTTACCACTCATCGCAGCCATGTGGCTGGGAGGGGCGATTCATAGAACCTGCATGCCATGATGATGCCGCTGCAGCTGCTGCTATTACTGTCACAGTGTACGTCGGGTTACACAAACAACTTCTCGAGCTATCTCCATGCTAACGATTATCTCCAAACATTTTAGTTACATACGAGGTTAGTGGATTTTCCGTTCAGTTTCAATAATATTTTAGTATAAACCGATTCAATTTACCCCTTGCAATGTGATGTTTCTTTTGAAGTATTGAAGCTTATTTGTTTGTTGCAAAATAAGATGAAAGAACAATTACACATTGGTGAAATAATAAAGTTTCAGGTAGTTTTCGAGCAGTCTTCAGACAAGAAGTTAAGTTTTTCTAATTGGTTTATCGTTTGAACTGAATGTCTCCGTGACTTTAGTAAAAAAAAAGGTTGACTGTTGTGGAAGCTGCCATCACACGGACACTTGGCCAGCTGGGCGGCCCTTGGAGTGCCGCTGTGGTGGTGCCCTTTGGAACGGCTTGCCTGGTCGGGGTGGTCTGGTGGTAGCTCGGTACAAGGGTGCCTCTTGGTGATAATGACGCCAGAAATGACCGCATTACGACAGAAATGACCGCATTACGACAGTTGAACGAGACCATCTATTCTGAACGAGAGCAGATGGTCCGCCTAGCTGCTGTGACCGTGCTGACAAGGAGTCTGAGTGATCATTATCGGTACAACGCACTCTGTACCCCTCCGTATCGGGACGCCTATCGCTTCGCTCATTATCGGTGCAACCCTTTATCGATCTGGTCCGCTCCCTCGTGGCTACTTCGTCTGCTACCTAGTGAATACTTTTTCTTAATATTTCTCACATTTTGCGCTGAACTCCTGTTGTGCTATACCTTCCATTGTCCTGTCCAAGAACTCCGTGAAGCTATCTACAGTGCGGTCAGGACAAGGAGGCACCAACGTTTGTGGCGTGGGGCACCCGCGTCGCTGCAGCCACTCAGCATCCCGGTCACGGCACCACGTGACGTCAGAGCGGCAGGCCCCCGGCGTAGGGAGCAGTTGTGCCGCTGGGGGAGATTGTGTTTGTACGTCGTGTCACGCTATACTGGCTTCATGTTGTCGGATAATTTTGCGTTAAGCAACGTCGAGTACCTAAAGTAATCACGAGTACCTTGAATCTTCTGTGAGGATCTTGTGCTTCGATGATGTGAATGAAGCTCTATGGCAAAGTGGCAGTCCTCGTGCGCGAACAGATATGCTTCTTGTTCAGGTTATGTAATCCTATAAGACGCTTCATTCGGGACCAAGTTATTCTCTGCAGTTTTGTTCCCTATTCAACTTCCAACGCCGCAAGTTAAGCTCAATGTACCCTGAGGACATTTCATGTTATTACCTGGCTGTCCTGCCTGCTCATGTCTCCATTTTATTGAGCATATTCTTTTAGTTGCTCAACTGTGGGGCAACCGACCGGAATCTGCGGTTGCTGTTAAAATCAAATGTACAATTCGTTCACTCGTCTAGATACAAATGGTTAGATCTGAAACCGAGGCTGAGAGACTTCAGTCTTCTCATTTCCCACCTCTGGTTTATTAAAGGCAATGTGGTTTGAAGTCACCCTACAAAAGTAGCAGCATTTAGCATTTAGCCTCCGACTATTGGTCACTCTTGAGTCACTGCTCTCAGAAGAGTGGTGCTATCTCCATTACACGTGGCTTCGTCTCTTTATAGCTGGGGTTTTATCAGTACATCATTGCGAGTCACGGCGGCGGAGCTAATACCCCATCGCTGGTGTGCATGTGTGTTTAGTGGGTGGTGTGGCCCAGCCTCCTGAGACCTCCAGGAATNCAAGTGTCAGTCTTGGTACTATTTGTTTCAGCCTAGTTTGTCTTCAATTTAATTCAATCAAATGTTGTAGAAACCTTATCCATTTTTAGAGTATCTTCAAAAAAGCGTACGCTTGCAGTTAAGGATTATTTCATTCATGTAAAGCTAATTAGTTACAGTGTTCCGAAGGTTGGATGTTAATCCGTAGGACGGAAAAGTGATTAACGTATGAGCTGGGGGATGAATCGCTCCCCTATGAATTCCTTGCGCCTGACAACACAGCTCTGCGCCGCAGCAGTCGAGGCTCTAGGGGGTGCCTTAAGCCAATGCCGTCTCTAAATAGTAAGTCTCTGCGTGGGGGCTCTCGGCGGGGCCTCGATTCAAGATGGGAGGCGGTAACGGGCGGCTGGACAGTCTTAGTAATCTTCGAGTAATTCTCCAAAGTGGTGTCTCCTGTTGTTCGGGGGGTTTGCATTGTGAAGCTCTCATCCGGTAAGGTGTGCGTCGCAGGGAGACGAACGTTTTGCCTCTCCTTTTAGATTTTAAAATGATTTCTAACTCCAATTCCATAGCCGGCAATGTATAGATATTCCATCAGAACTACACAGTTAACTCTACGGAACTCGGTGAAAGCGGTACAAACGATTTGTTGTTGTCCGGCTCAGTTGCTCGTGCCGGCAGTGCATATGCTGCACTATCTGCTCGTCTATTGTACTTCAATGCTTTATACCCTGGCGTACTTTAATGCTTTATACCCTGTTGTATTGTGCTCTGAGGCAAAGGGAGTTTTGGGGTAGATAGGGGAAGAGGGAAGAGCTGTGGGCTGAAGGGACATTGGAGCCTGAGGACTCGTACTTGGTGATCGATTGCCCTTCAGGCTGGGGAGGGGGGTTAAAGCGTCTGGCCCCAGCTCGGGGATGTAGGCCAGAGTGTTATGGGAAAATGGCTCATTTCACCCTTTGCTGCACCTGTTATACATGTTATACTTGATATCAAACCCAAACATTTGCTAAGTAATGGTAACGGAAGGCCTGCGTTATTTAAGGTAACTATAGGATGACGATACTGAAGGGTTTAGTGTTAAATAAAGCAATCGCGTGTGTGACGGAATCTGAGCCTGTCAACTGTTGCTAGACTTGAAAAGTTGGTTGCAATCATGCAATAAAACAAGGGAGCTCAAAGTAGAGATGAAATGGTATTTTACGACGAAAATGAAAAGATGAAATAAATCATGATAAAAAATACACCGCTGTGATCGAAGCTCATACAAGTACCTGATCTGAAGGACTGTTGAACCAGCGTGCGTTCGTAGGTCGAGTGGCGGCGCGACAGCAGCGTCACGGAATCCGTACGGCGCACTTCCCCGGTCGCGTAGGAACTTCATGGCGCGAACGTCGCGTAGCTGCCAATTGTGTTCTACCTGTTGGGCTGTGCCACTAGCTGTGGGCTGTGCCACCAGCTGTGGCCTGTGCCACCAGCTGTGGCCTGTGCCACCAGCTGTGGTCGGGGCTCCCCTGCTGCCGCACGTGTGCGCAGCGCAATCTCGAGATTACCGCGATGTGCTCTTACAGAGCTTCATCTGGCTCTGCTACTGAGCTGGTGTGTCTTACAGAAGTCCATCTGGTTCTGCTACCGAGTTGGTGTGTCGGTACGACTACGGCGCATTACCTGCAGTACGATTGCGTTTTGAGGAGACTTTCAGTTGTATGCTCAGATCAATGTCCTTCGTAGTGCGCTGCGCTGTTGTGAGGGCTGTCCTGTAGCAGCGCAGCCTGGGCGCCCGTCACGAGGTACCCCGAGTGCGGGTCGAGTCGAGAGATAACGTTGGTGCTGGTGTCTCACGGAAATGACGCGCCACATTTTATCGATTTTGTGTATGTTGAACGAATTATGGCATCCCCATTGCTCTGTGTGAATTGGAGCAGTGATTTGCCTGCGCGCTCGCAGTGCACGCTGCCCTGCGCATGATGGGGTATGCGACTGAGGGTGGTGCGCAATTGACTACGGAGCAGACATCGGTCGCAGCGCTCAGGGTGCGCGCAACCGCCGCCTGGGGGCCTCACAACATGACAGAGCAGCGCTGTCTGCATTTCTTGAGACCTATTCAGTCAATTGAAACCCTGGATCAAAAGCATTTATGTGTGGTGCCTGCTGTTGGAAAGTTGAAGTAAATATATTGGTTAGTTCATACTAATTGCACAAGCACCTCTTCCTATGTTAGTTGCCTTATCAGGCTATGCTCCATTTTTCGAGCAGACGTACGAGAGAGGCAAAGAGACACACATACTGTAATAAAAGTAGGATTTTGCCATGGTTTATGTAGCCCTATGAGCTCTCCTGTAAAAGCATACAGAACAGGAGAGCTCACAGGGCTACACAAACCATGGCAAAATTATATATATATATATGTGTGTGTGTGTGTAGTACGCACGTTCCTAAACTCTGTTGTATTCCAGCTCGCGCATCATGGGGTACCTGTCAACACGACTCTCATTTTTATCGCTCGCGTGGAGTGAGCCCGGTCTCCACGTGGCCAAGCACGTCGCCCACGTGTCCGTCTTTGTCACCTTCATTCTCATCTTCACGCTCGCCTCCGGTGCCCTCAACGGGAAGCCCAGCGCCATCGTCGAGAGAAACCTCTCTCCTGCACAGCCTTCGGTCCCACCTCTGAATGTGAGCTGTGTATTGTAGCTGCTGTATCCCTGAATGTGAGCTGTGAATTGTAGCTGCTGCGCTTGCGTATGTGGGCTGTGCATGGTAGCTATATCTTGAGACAGGTGTTCCCTTAAGTGTTGCTCCGATGTACTTCGTATTTCCCTAATTTATTCAATGAAAATTGTTCGCATTTTTCAGTGAAACGAATCCAGGTAGGGTAATTTTATAAAAAATCAACTCATCTAGCTAGTGGGAATACGTGAGCTTCAAACCGTGTTAATCTTCGATGTGTGAGTAAGAATGTGCTCCGTATGCGTAGAATACAAAGAGTGAACGAGTTGAGCCTCTGTAGCGATAGCGGAGCAAGCTAAGTACTTCGTTGTTACCTTGATTAGATATGAGTATTTCCGGAGGTAATCCTGGACGATGCTCATGTTGTGGACTGAGGCCTATTGAAATACGCATGGCGGAGACCATTAATTATTTGCCAGTGTCTTGCTCGGGGTTGTTATGGGGTTGTTAAGACGTGAAGTTCTGAATAAAGGAGTTACTTGCAATTGCAGTAGCCGTAAAGCTGTTTAAGCTCGACGGTTAAGCTGCGGAAGGTACTCACTCTGTGGGTCATCGTAAAAATTTCTTGACGCCACAAGCCTGATCGAAAGTTGACTCGCGATGGTGGGGTTTGTGTTCAGGAACACGCCGCTGGCGGTGGTGAAGGGAGCCAGAAACAAGAGCAGCAGCAGCAACAACAACAACATGGGGGGAATGAGAAGGAAGGCAAGCCACCGCCGCCCTTCTCAGGGAGTGTAAACGACAACATCCCACAGCCTCTGCTGCTGCTGCTGCAGCTCCTCAGATTCCTGCCCATATTGGCCCTTCCCCAGGTGAGGTCAGCATGTCAGGCGATGTTTATTTCGCTAATTACGAGCTCTACCCTCCATCCCGTGCTATTGGCACCATTGTAGCAGCGACGGCACCTGAAGGAATGCTCCAGTGGAATCTTGCCGTCCCTGGTACCACTGGACTGGCCAGAGCGATGCGCTGTGCCACTGAGGTCGAGTTCTCTGTGCGCTCTCCAACTTCTCTGTAGACCCACGGGTACTCCGCTCGTGCTTGGCAGATGAGTGCTTCTCAGGAAGCTGCTACAATTTCTTATTTTTGTGCTGTTCTTGTATGGATCTGGTGCAAATTTCTTTGTATTCCTCAACGTGTGCTTTACGATCTCTTATTAACGCTTTTAGTTTGAGCCCAGAAAAGGTAATGCCAGTGCTCCTCACATTATTTTGGGTACGCTAAGTGAAATGTGTCCGGTTTTTCTTCAGCACACGTTCTTCGAATTCGTGAATCGGGAAGCATTCTTGTTTTGAAATATGTTATTTATAAACGTGACGCGAGACCACTGTGAGATCCTGAGGGATGCCGCGATCCCCTCGTAAGGCCACACGATGTCAGGTTGTCTGTCTTACGTAAAATTCGTTTTTACGAAACCCAGATGCTACTCTAGTTATTGAAGTTTTGACATCTCTTTGTCGTATTTTTGTATTAGGGACCTTCGTGTAGTATAAAGAGGCAATTAGTGCAAGCAGCCTTATATTTCTTGGAGAAACCATGTCATTGATGCGGCTCCCTTCGTTCCTTTTGCGAAGTGGCCTCACCCGCTGTTGAATTATGGCAGCAAAGTCTGAGATAATCTTACTTGATTAATCATTCTGAGAGCGCCGAAATATCGTTATAACTTCATCAGTTCTTCATAATTTTTTATACTTATACCATTCTACGAAGTTCTTTGTTTTCGCATCTTTTCTACTGTTCTATAGATGTACTCAGTGTTGTGACATTTAATTTGTTACTGGTGTGGTTGCCAGTTTCCTAATCCTTATGCGTTGATCTCACAGCGAACGAGATGACGACCTCATTGTTTAGCATTAAATTAACCAAGGACGTGTGTCGTTTTGCTGCAGTCTCTATTCAACTTCCTGGGCCTGACGTGCTTCAACGCGTTCCCGAGACGCGCGAAACTGAAAGGCTCGCCGCTATTGGCTCCCTTCGTGTGTCTTCGCGTGGTGACCCGCGGCGACTACCCCGACCTCGTTAGAACGAACCTGGCCCGCAACCTTGACATGTGTCAGCGAGTCAACATGGAGAACTATCTCTTCGAGGTGGTCACTGACAAGAAGATGGAGCTGCCTGAGAACAAGAGGGTCAGGCAGGTGCGTCGTGCATGTATCACGTCTTTAGCTTAGGCCTTCATTTCTATGTATGACCAGAGTTGAATCGCGCCGAGTTTTCATTTGGGGCTCATGCCAGTCACGTGATTGTAATCAAAATCTTCAATATCGATGCTAAGAAATGTTTTGTTCACACCTTACTGGTGCGTTCCATGAAGAATAGCTGGTACTGAACGATGCTTCTTATGAAGTTTTTGAATGAGCGTCGATACCGCAGGAATAACTGCAAGTGCTGTGAGAATTTGTGCCTCATTTTGTTGGCTGGAGAGACGAAGGTGTCTCTGCCCGCTTGTGCACCGCGTGCTGCGGTGCCGCCAGCCAAAGGGTCCCAAACGTTACTTGTGTTCTTCAGCCTGAGCAATACTTGCTTTCAAAGGAAAAGTTGCCCTAGTATACACTAGCATCTGTATTATCATATGGTTTTTTGTTCAAGTATTGAGAAGACTTTGTGCCGCTGGCCTAAGAGGTGAAAAAAAAAATTTTAATACGTGGATTTGAATGAGAGTGGGCTCAACAAATAGAATTGGTACTTCATGCATAACTCCTGTAGTTGGTAAGAGAGCTGTTGTACCTTGGACCCTGGAAACATGTATACCTCGGACCTAGTGTTGATCTTGACCTGCCCTGTAGGATTTCAAAAAATTATTACTAGTGTTTCAGATATCTGGCCTTAGTGGCAGATGTCAGTAACTACCTGTAATTTTTTCCTGAAAAGCCTGCAGACAGGTCTAAAACTAAGACTGGGTACGAGGTTAAAGAGTCCAGGGTACAACAAGTTCCCATACTTGATGCACAGCTCCTGTCATTAGTACGTGCACCTAACGCGGTCGGTGCTCGGTGCGCAGCTCGTGGTGCCGTCCAGTTACCGCACCAAGAGCGGGGCGCTCTTCAAGGCGCGCGCTCTGCAGTACTGCCTCGAGGAGGACGTCAATGTGCTCTCCGACACGGACTGGATCGTGCACCTGGACGAGGAGACCATCGTCACAGAGGCCGCGTTGCGAGGCGTCCTCAACTTCGTCGTGGACGGCAGGCACCAGTTTGGTCAGGTGAGAGGACTTGTGGCGTCACAGAGTAAGAGTTTGGGCGTGTGGTGACGGTTCTGAGGTACACTTGGGGTGGCACCACACATCAGGGTAGGTGAGGGGGTGTTGTGGCGTCTGAGGGTGACATTTTGGATGTGCATGTATGGTGCTGAGGTGTGGGCAGATCTGGCTCTACATGGTTCGAGCAGGTGAGGGGTTGTGGCAGCTGTTGGTTACAGTCCGGCATTTGATGACGGTTCTCAAGTAAACTTGGGGAAACCAATAGGCATGAAGTAGGACAGGTGAGGAAGGTTACCATACAGGCCTGTGATCACAACAAGCGTTAGCTCGGGTGCAGGTAATGGTAGTCGACGCTAGACGGGGCCATGCGACCGATGCCATTGATGGAAGAGCGGCTGGTTGAGCTGCACGTCTTGGGATTGATTTTATTTGGTTATCGGTCAGACGTGTGGTTGCCACTTCTCCTGCGCGCTAGACTTTGAGCTAGATACTCGTAAGAGGATAATTGCAAACTTGATGTAATAAATTGACTCATGTATGTAGTAGCCGAGAAGTGTTTATTAGCCTACATTCGCTAATGAGTGCTTATATTTATCTACTGAAGAATGAAATTTTTTTCCGTGATAATTTTATATTTATTATTTTATGGGTTCCTCATAATTATGCTGTCCATTGTAGTATCCATGAAACAATTTTATCTCTAAATATTTCAGTGCGACGGTTGCAGGAGAAGTATAGAAGTATGTTGGGTGACAGACGTGTATTATCTGCGGGTATTAGAGAAAATGACCCGGAAACTAAAATAAATGAAAAAATACACGGGGGCACGCCATGTTTGATCAAGCCCTGTAGGGACGGGTGCGTGTAGCCAGCTCTTGACGAGTCGGATGTGCTGGGGAGATGGCGGCTGCTATACGACTCGTGGTCGAGTGGGGGCACTGCAGGGCGCAGCTCGCGAGCCCAATGGAACAGATGGTAGGGTGTGGGCCGGTGGTGGGGTGGGAACAATCCCACTCAGCATGGATTGGAGAGCTCATTCGTGTCACTGTACTGTAACATTTTGTCCTTCAACCGCAGGGCCTGATCACCTACGCTAACGAGTCCATCCAGAACTGGTTCACGACCCTGGCCGACAGCTTCCGCGTCGCGGATGACATGGGCAAGCTGCGCTTTGAGCTCAAGGTGTTCCACAAGCCTCTCTTCGGCTGGAAGGGCTCCTACGTTGTCACGCAGGTGGGCCTCAGGTGCCAGATCTTACTGTCGATGAGTTTGCTTCCATAGCTTTACCATGTGGGGTCATGCATTTTGTGTTGTCTTTTATATCCTTTAGAGATGTTATTTTTGATTTGCGTGGTAGTCCAATTTGTACCGCTCGTTTGAGCATGCTTTGCACATCAACGTGGGTTGAATATAACGAGATTTCGACGTTCCCAGAGTCGTGCAATGTCGATAGAACTTATGTACTTGCGTCCACGTCCGAACCCAAAGTATATTGCATCAGTTTAAGATGCTACTTCGAGACTTGAATTCTTCTTTATATGCAATATGTCATAGAAATTTTCCATAGTTTAGTGGTGCCTAGCTTAGGTAGGGTAGGTAGTTATTGTACTAAAATAGTAAAAAAAGTTGAGTGTCGCCCTGTACATAGCTCGGTCAGCATATCGTTGCTTCCCTGCTGTCGATATGTGTGTGCAGCGAACCTCGAGCAGTTACAGTGGTGGAATCCTTGTCTGCAACCCTAGAAACTTATTGACCTGAGATAGAAAATCAAATTTTTACGTATTTCCTCTTCAGGGCTAGTCATGTTTGTAAACCAAAGGAATCGCGAGCGTAGCAATTTGTCTTTACAATCGGAGAACCTCGAACCAAGACGCTGTAATTTACAGGTGGGAGCCGAAAGGAGGGTCACCTTCGACCACGGTCCCGACGGCAGCGTCGCCGAGGACAACTACTTCGGCATGGTGGCTCAGCGCGACGGCTACTCCTTCAACTTCATCGAGGGCGAGATGTGGGAGAAAAGTCCCTTCACCATTTACGACTTCCTGCAGCAGCGGAAGCGGTGGCTGCAGGGCTTGCTGCTCGTCGTCCACAGCCGCCACATCCCGGTCAGTGCTCCCGGTAGTCGTGTCCAGTGTGTGCACGGCTTCATCTGGACTTCTTTAAATATGTTCGCATAGCGTGTCAATTTTTGAGGCATCATGACATGCTCATAGCCGGTAAAGAGTTCATTGGAGAGTTCTTGGTGTGCCCAATTTTCTCGTTGGGCTTTGGTCTGTACGATCGCTGCTGTGTCCTATCACTGAAATCCAGGGACGACTGCCACGAAATTCGATACCAGTGACCAGTGGAAAAGAAAGTAAATCTCAAAAAGGCGACATACCAGTGTGGCAGGGCAATTTTGTGCTCGAACTATTTCCGAAAACTCCGAGGCGTAGCAGTATTGCAGATGTAAATCCTCGAACACATGCTTGAGCACTCGGTGCAAATGAGTCAGCCCCTTAATAAATTAGGAAAATATATAATTTTGACGACATTTAGTCTAGTCAGCAGAATGTCAGCACGTTCATGAGCTTAGGGTTTTGCAGCAATCAAAGGTAAGAAAATGTAGAGAAAAATCAAACGGTGAAAAAATTGCCTTCTTTTTTAGTTAACTTGTAATGAATTGATAGTAGTGCTGTTTAATCTGCTCAATTGTATCTTATTCACATTTATGCATAAAATACATGAAACAAATGGCATACCATAGCTAGAAATTCATAGGAAAATTGTCTTCTTTGTGACTACTTCTTTTCCGTCTGTTTTGTAAATTTATCAACACATTTGTTCTCTTCGAAAGAAGAGTCCATTGCTCCCTAACACAATGTCAACGCTCCAAAGATGTCATATCCGAGGTAGTATGTAACTGTTGAATGAAATTTTCTTGTCAAAGCCATCATCCAAGTATAGTGAGAACGTGTACTGGTAACATTCCCCTCCCATGCGTGCAATGGAGCCGAGCTATGTGCCTATTGTCGAATTGTTCCTTGCTGCGGGCAGCTCAAGACCAAGTGGCTGATGGCGCTGTCGCTGTACTCGTGGCTCACGATGCCTGTGGCTATCGCGTCCGTGGCGCTGACGGCTGTGTACCCCGTTGCTGTGCCCGGCATCATCAACTACGTGGCGGCATTCGTGGGCAGCGTCAACATCTACATGTACGTGTTTGGGGTCATCAAGTCGTTCAGGGTAGACCGCCTAGGGTGGGGCCGCATGCTGGCCTGCATAGCGGGAGCCCTCATCACCATGCCCTTCAATATGCTCGTCGAGAATGTTGCCGTCATCCGGGGACTCTTTGGGAATAAACACAAATTCTACGTGGTCAAGAAACTTCCCGTGTTCGACACCTCCGCTGGCAACATTGCGTGATGTGGAGCACTTGGTTTATTTTTCCTTTTGGAGGGTCCACGTTTCGCCGCTGGTCAGTCGTGCGACCGCTCACCGTCTACCCGACTCATACGCCCCGCATCAATTGGGCAACGCTTCAGCGCACCTCGTGCTGAAGTTATTTGTCTTGCACCGTTTTTGAAAACTGCTCATGAGAGTGAAATTAAGTAAATTTCCCGTCAATGGATACAGTTTTTTTCAAGTCTGAAGTATTGCCTGCGTTCCACTTTACTCGTGCTTTCAGGCTTTCATGTTCATGAGGGTTTATTTCGCTATCTAGGAGTGTAGTATTTTTTTATTCGTGTGTTGAGAATAGTCACATTGTGAGTGTGGTGACTATGACGAGCTACAGGGCGTGTGCTTCTAACTTAACGACTTGAGATTCTGTGATCTCTCGAGTCGCTTGCACCTAGTCATTTAAATATGAAATAATTTGGAGTGCAAAAAATGAAAAGCCTGCGGCTCAAGCCGTCAAAAAAGAATTGAATTGCTGCCACTGAGCTGTGCTTCGGGTGTGTCATGCCGCCGTGTGCAAATTTGTCAGGATCTCGTGGTGCCGTATTCTAGCTTGTGTTATCGATGGAACAGTTTCTAAATAGCATGGAAGGTGGACTTCTATTGCTCTGTGTTTTTCATGGTAATACCAAAGAGGATGTTGAACAATGGTCCTTCAGTACACCCTTGAAACCTAGGGCTTTTGGGAGGACGTGTTGGAACGCTGAGCCTCCCTCAGAGGGAGGAGCGTGTGTCGTACCCCGGGAAGGAGGCACGTCTCAGCCATGCTTAGGAGTGCTGTGTGGCCTCCTATATGTGCCTTTCCCTTTTCTAGTTGCTCGTGAGGAGGTCGGAGCAACACATCTAATTTCATGCTCGAGTCTTTTTTTTGGTCTTCCTCCAATTTAAGGTTCCCAAGAAGCCCGCACTGCCGCTCACCGATTGTGGCCACCGATTCTGGGGCTCGGTGCGTCCTCGGTGTATTTCGTAAAAATTTTCAAGCATATTTCAATGTTGTAGTAATTCTACTGAAACTGGGCTTACACTCCGAACATAATATTGCTAATATGAATGAAGTTTATTAATAATAATGAAATGATAGTGATTGTAATGATACTCAGCGTAACAAGTTTTATGAGCTGCTAGACAAGATATTTATTAATAAGAGAAGGGGCTTGGAAAGTGTGCGGTGACGTAAATTGTCGGTTCTTGTGGATAGATCATGTCAGTCACGCGCTTCGGCGCGATGTGGTGCGCCTTATTCTTCTTTCTCCTCCCTCTCAAATCCGGAATCTGCTTCAGGAGCCCTTCCTAAGTTCACGATCGGTTGACCAAAGTGTTCTAACATTTTCTAAACTCAGATTTCGACATTTTTTGTTGTGTAGGTGTATATATATTTATTTTCTCAAAACAATCCCAAACTATTGTATTACGGTTTGCATTTCAGCTAGAACTGCTGGTTCATCTTGGTGGGAAGTGCTGATCCTGCAGTAGGAGCACCATGTTTCGGTAACGACCGGATCATTCAATTGAGACATTGCATGTACAATTGTGGCCTCTTGATGGTCCTAGGAAGAGTACTTACACCAAAATGTGTTTGATTTTGTTGTCGTGTCCGTGAGCTCTACAGTCTGATTTATTTTGTATGGAATTTACGGACATAAACCTGCGTATTTTTGTAGCCAAATCAGCCTAGTCAGCTAAATAACTGCTTTGGATGCTATTTTTCAATCTAATAAGCTGTATTTCCTTTCAACAGAATGTAAAGTTTGGTTTCATGTACATAAAAGATTCAATTAGGGGCGCAAGTTTCTTTTATAGTTGCGTTGGGCATTTTGATGCTCTCCTAAGTGGGCCAGTGTGACGCAACCGATGTACCTTGACTGGTAATAAGAATTGTACATTTATATAAGTTTTACAGTTAGCTCGGGTCTTGTTCCTATCTCTCGGCCTTTCCCCACCCCCCCCCTGGTGAAAGGAGTGGTGGCGTGGAGCACATGAAGGTCAGTACAACTTTCATTTTATTTTTATTTTCATTATCTCTTGTCCTTTCGACTTGCTCATATTTTTGTTTTTGAGGTAAATACGTTCAACGCATCTTAATTATTATGCATGACCTATTCATCCGTTGGATTCAAAGAATAAAAACCCATTGTAGTTCTTCTTTAGCGCGACAAAACCAATTTCATTTTTTGCTCTCTTCTCTTAAGATGTGTCTTGTCTATTTGCTATGTTTTTAGCCTTCTCCTGTTGAGCTCCTCTCCTTGTACTGAAGCTGCAAGTGTTTTGCAAGGGCCGAACTGTTGACGCTACTCAGCAGCCTGGACTTCTGTAACTTATTTTGCCTGTATCTTCGATGATATGAAAATTTTACCAAGAAAAAAAAGTAGGTAATCCGAAAGGTGGCCGAAAGCATTAATTATTTTTTGAATTGCCTATATTTTTTTATTGGAAGCTTGTTAAACAGAAGTAAAGCTTCTGCTTGCAGAATAATGCAAATTCACAATGTTAGCCATGGTATAGAGTGCTGTTCAGGTTTGAAATTTAATTTGATATAGCTTGGTTCAACAGAGTTCGTTGTCCTGGCATGTGGGGGAGACGTTTTTCTAGCTGTCGCGACGTGAGCTTCATTTCTACTAATGACATTCTTTGGGCCTGTTATTAATGCGCGTGCGTAGTCGTATGGACATGGCTAATTCATTTCAAGTTTCATATTTTTACGGCTTCTTTCCTTCAAAACAAATTCTTGGGTTGAGTAATTGTAGAGCTTTTTGCGACGGGTCCAGAGGTTTTTGAGTGCGTTACTCTTGTATCATTTTTCTTAATTAGGGACGTTCTAGATTTTTGCTGTGTATAAATAAGTTTTTGATAGTATAACTTATTTTTTTACTGTAAATTGACATTTTGATATATATTTCATTTTGTACATCTACATGCATCTCAAGATGTCTTGCATATGTTGTTAAGCAAAAGGTATCGTTTGCTTCGTTGGCATTGAACATCAACGGATTTAGTGATGCGTTAGTACGATTGACACTAAACCGCACCCGAGAGGGGCGCTCTCGCTGTTAACATCAGCGGACAGGGTCCTGGAGGCACGCTCAGCCACGAGGCTCGTGCGTGGTGACCCGCTCGTGTTCATGAGTTTCACTTCCCTTTCCACTCTTCATGGTACACGCTTTTGAGTAATTTAAACAAGTATTTAATTTTACATCAACACCAATCCTTTGGTGTGCTGATATGATATGCCTTGTTCGAATTGAAATTCGTGGAGAAATTTTCATTTCTAAATGATCGTTACTTCATTTCATGATCATGTCCTGAATTTGCCATCATCCAGGACTGCGGTTTGAACTATAGATTTTCTGCTGCCGACTTTCCAGCGGTCTGAAGCTGAGGTTTGTGTTCGCTGTAACTGAGCGTTGAGTCGTTTCTGTCCACAGTATCAAATATTCTTTCAATTATTGGAAACAAAATTGCAGTTGAAAGTACCATTAGTCAATCTGTTACTTGAATAGAAATCAATTTTAATTTGTTCGTGTTGATTATGTTTGAGTTACTCTTTGTATGAGCTGTAACTTCATGAGTGCACTAATCTGTAAATTTTGCACACATTTTAAACCCCAGACGATGTGTTACGCTTTATCAGCCTCATCGAAACACTCAACAATGAACTATCACTATCACTCGGTATTAGTACTTCGCAGACATCATTATCACTTCACCTTCCTTGAGAGAGCATGTGAAACTACGTAGAGTTCCCAGTTGCGAAGTGTACTTCACATTGGCCTCAGTTGAGCCCCTCAAAGCATCTCATTATTCTACCGTGATCGCTTTCCATTGAATTCAAATAAAGGATTAGCGTGTGGTCAATCCTAATAGCTTAATCCAAAGTGTAAATAGAAGAACAATAGGTTCCAACCGACCAACGTAAGCTTGCTACTTCACGCTCGGTAGTGCATAGTTCGTTGGCACTTAGTTTCGTATTGTGCTAGCTCATGCTAGAAGCATTTCCACGCATGCTTATTGAACTCGCTACAGGGACGCACCAGGCACTTGCATGCTGGCTGATCATTGTGGCACAGCGTCATCTGAAAATTTGGGATAATAAGAAGAGCTGGGCTTTGCTAAGTCTCTGTCAATTTTTAAGCCTACTAACTTCCTCCGTGATGCTAATCTTTGTATTTACAGTTCACTAAAATGCTGTTCTGGGAAGATGATATCGAAAGAAATTAAACATTCCTTAGAATCAAGGTACTTAACTTTAAATTTTCAGGCAGAGCTACAATTTCATCAACATTATCGTGATTGGAACAAAGACCTATGGATTGTAATCTAGGTTAGGCACTATACTTTGAGAGACGCGCCCTCATTTCATCCGACTTCTAACTTGTGCAGTTACTGTGACGAGCGCATTTCTGTCATCCGTGTCTACTACATCATTTACTCTAATAATTGGTGACCGACCTCTCGCATGATGCTTGAAAATAGTGGACTATTAATTTCTTATCGTTTCTAAGATTGGAATATTTTGAAATCTTAGCCATTGTCTAACATCTGTACTTTGTGTGCGTTCATGGAGTTGGTGTAGTACTGCATGCCCAAAATTTGAAAGTTTGAGGCAAGTTTGCGTTTTTCCTGTGCTGGCAGTAAGACTCTCACGTGTGTAGTACGAGCTGTTAACTACTCAGTGAAGTGGGAACGTCTCGAATTTTATCAATACACAAAGATTTTGGCGTCCACATTGAATTTGTCGTTCTCATATACATACATGTATAGATCGAAGGAAATACTTCTGTTACGATTGTGCTCAGAATATGTGTAGCAGAATTCCATCATGATACATATTTAGCTACGCGTTTCTGAGCACTATTATGAGCATCTTCAGTTGTAGTGAAGAGTAGGTTACTGCGGCAGTTCGCAATTGTATGTTGAAGTAATTCTTCTTTTCGAGCGGGGAGGAATTAAAGCTTTTTTATCTTGTGTATTTTTACGATCTTTCGTATCTGAATAGCATATTGTCAATTATAGTGGAAGTTACCTTGAAAAGAAAGAAGAGTATTTCTCGAGGCAGAGTGTGAGCTGTATTGCGGACGCACTTTCGAACTCGGTCGCAACACGACGTGTGCAGTAGCCAGTGACACAAGAGCGCGTGGTCACGTCGCTCCGTCGCCGCAATCGATGTTTCATCGCTGTGCAACTGGAGCGAGATGAGCTCTCGCTGTCCCAATGATGCATTTCATCGACGATAGCTCATTACAGACCAGCTGCTGGGCATCCGACGAGTTGAGTTGGTGCAGCGCTGCCTTGCTTCGTACTGGGGCGCTCGCACGCCCGCCGCTGCCTCTGGCAGGCGTCTTAAAACCTCAAATAATCTATTCGTCACATCGAAAACCATTTTCTGGCTAGCCATCTCTGCGCTGGATGCTAAGTTTGCGATGACCTGCTAACTCCCGGATGAATTCCCATGGTTTTCGCCGCAGAAACCTTTGGCTGTCCCAAATGAGTGTCTTCAAGTTAACCTGATGATGGATGCAGAACTCCTAGGTTATGCCCCTTGTTGTTCAGACACTCGTTACTGGGTTCGCTTGTCGGTGAAGTGTGTAGCTTGATGCAATTTGCGAAGCTCTTTCCTTGCCTCCTTTCTCCTTACAGGAACGAGTGCTATACCGTCCAAGCTCCCGCTTCGTCGGAGTGTTTGTACAATATATCAATCCCATTTCCAATTTCTTATCTATAAGATGCAAATACTCACTGCCATTTGTAAAATTACCTATTTAGCGACTCCTTCCGTGGGTGCATTCTGTAAAATCAATTAATTTTCATCAAATCGGCGGAACAACTGCTGCGCTGTACGAGTATGTGCATGCGAGCAGTGATTTTGTTCCTGAAAGTTTATGTTCCGTGATGTTCAAGTAACAAATCGAGCCGTAGTGTGCTTTACGTTTCAATGCCAACGGTACGAAATAGGACGGAAAGGAGGACCTCTGTTAATTTTTTGTTGCAAGAGAAATTGCAATTCTCTGGGATATTTCATGGTTTTTCTGAGGTCAGTGATATTGGTGTCCATGTGATTTATGGACATGATTGTCGTATTTCAGCCGGATGCACTTGGAGTGTCTGTGCTAAAGGAGTGAATGTTTTGTCTTTGTCTGCTTTCCTTAGATTAGGACACAGTCCTATGTGTATATTGTGTACCAAATATATTGTTATCAACAAGTAATTCAATGTTAATGTTATGTTAGTGAAACTTGTGCTTGCCAGGACTTGTACTTCACCATCACGCGCTGGTGTATAATAGTATTTTACCATTTTTCAAGAGCTAAAATCGAAACTTAGCAGCGAACATGCGTTTTCTCATGTTTGTACAGCTCGTGCAGCTAGACCACTTGGGGCAATCCGAGCGCAGATTTGGTAACTTTTTTGTGAACATCGTCGCTTTTGACTACTTGCTTTGTGTAGCACTGCTGGCTGCAGTTTTGTAAATTGATGTATGTGCACGTTGTATTGGTTGACTCCTACTTGGTATCTTAGTTCTCAAATTTTAGGTCTTCCTTTAATTTTCACTCACAACATACGGTTTCATTTAAATTTTTACTGCCAGAACAAAATGCGCGCAGAATTTCCGTATAGCGGCACATGAGGCACGTAGTCTCGGTAGCTCTCACGAGCGACTTCTCTTACAAGGCCTAGTCCAATAACGAGTTAAGATCCAATGGTTTTCATTGTTGTTCAACTGGTCCGTCTACTGAGTGAGCGAATTAATCAGTGTCTACCGGCTGCCCCTTTGTGCCACTCGAGCGTATGCTCAATATAATATTGATGGGATAATTTCTGTTTATCGATCTCTCATGACTGCACATTGGAAGTTTTCTTTAAAAATATCTTTTAAGAGTAGCTGCGTCTAAAGGGTTCGAGACCGATTAAATCGACCATGCTACGGGTAGTGGTGCGTCTCTAATGCTAAGTGATTGCATTGCTCATTTAGACACAGCTGTGCGTGTGAACATATAACTTTAATACCTGTCTAGTCTCGTGGTTGTGTGCGTGTACTGATGATCGTCTTTATAATGTAAAGTCATAAGAAGTTAGTTTTTCGAACTTCTGTACATATAAATGTAAAGTTTCACCTTAAATGCGTTGTTCCATTATATTAATTTTCTGTTGCGTACTTCGATGAGCTCATTGTGAAAATTTTAGTTTTCTTGTTTAGGAGAAAACTTGAGTTTACAAAGATTTGTGTTAGATCAAGACGCATCTTCTGGCCGTCTTACCTCTCCTATGTTGACACATTATCTTCTTTGTCATTGTTCGTCTTCGGCAATTGAGAATACCTTCTCATGACCGAAGGGAGTTTGTGTCGTACTCCCTGAAGTTTAAATTCGCACAAAATCCGCCTTCGTGTGCCCATTGAGTATTCAACGCAATTCTTTGATTAGCGTGACACTTTCTTGCCCGGAATTGCTGTATAACCTTATTTGGTGCGCGTTTTTATACTAAATGTTGCATCAGAACGTCAAGATTTATGATATAAATCGATGTACGTAGATTGTGTTGAGCACCAAGACGACCCAGTTGAACATAGCTGTAAGGAGCCTGTTCTAGGCGAGTACAGAGGTGATCTTTGCAGAGCGCGATGCAACTTTTGCTCAGAATGAGCCTCTAAGAAATATTCAATCCTCCATTAAGGCTACCGATGTGACGAGGCGCATCTTTAGCTCGATCCCAAGTCAGCACAAGTTTCAGCGTGTAGTACAAAGATCTTTCTGAATTTTGTAGTAAAGATAGATTGTCCTACATTATATTCTTGCACTTTCTGTGTGTAGCGTTAGAATGGGTGTACATATTTGATGGTCTCCTACGTCGTGTGGATGTAAGTTTCGGGTTTGTCACTCTGGATCATAATTTCCATAGCAGTATCGTAGCAGGTTTTCCTTGAATATAAGCATAATTAGTGGCATGCGTACGTTCTGGTATGTTTGATTTTATGATTTATTTTTAAGTGCTAAAAATGAATGTTTAGGTGCGAGAAGTAAAAGAAATCGGCTGGCAAAATAATTCAATAAAGCTATACGTTTGATGACGTGAAATATTTGTGATAACGTAACTGTGAGGGCCGGTGGGGTACAGAAAATAATGCACTTACCAAGGCCTTGGTTCAGTGCAGGTCTCCTCAAGAGAGTACGAGATCACCTCGTTTAAGTTACATCATTTTTATTTTATTTCGTGAAATCAGAAGAGTGGTATGAGCCAGTAAGGCTAGTGCTCGCTTTTAGAGCGTGCTACTTCATTTTAGGAAAATGAGCGAGAAACGACACAGTTCATAATAAGTTTCTTAAGGAATTAAAAAACGGTAGCACTTTCTTTGCAAGCGATGCGTGATTTCTTCACTTGGCTGTGGCAAATGCGACTTATTAACTTAACACCCTATGGTACAGTTGAAATTGAATTTTATAGTTTATTCGTGATGACATTTTAATTTTGAAGGAATTTGGAATCAAATTGATGTATTGTCAAGACTATGAAATGCTTCGTGAAACCATGCTAATTTTGCTCTAGTGGAGAATCAAATTGCTTAACAAGAGTTCCGTATTCGTCATTAATACTATAAACGGTAAATGGATTTTATATTTACCATGTATCTCAACATCACAAGGTTTTGAAGGCATTTCATCTTGTCGGCATCTTCAGCTATGAATAAAATAGAAGTTGGCGGTAGTGGACGCCAAGTGTCATATATCTTAAACATGATTGTGTAACCATGCTACTCGGAAAAGTCTGTCATATTAATGTTTGCCATTTTGACTTGGGCCTCGTTTTTTTTCTTTGAACTATCCATCCTCGCAAATCTTCAATTGTACAGCCCCATTTTGCTTTACATCTAACGTGTGTGAAGTAAACTAAGTTTTGATATTAGGTGATAATAGTTATATGATTAGTCTAAAATTGTTATCTTTTTCACGTTGCAACGTATATTACAAAGGAATTTACAGGCACGATACTCAATAATTTCCGTTGTAAGGAAATTCTAGCAGAAAAATAATTTCTGTTGATCATTTTTAATGATTGATGCTTTTAATAAGTTTATTCGTAGTGCAAGTCCGCCGAGACATTTGTTAGCAGTTACCTCCGATATTAAAGTCGTACATTTAAGTGATATTTTCGAAAGTACGATCTATTTCACAAGTTCTGAAAAGAAACGCCTTCATCGCAATCGCACTGATCGTAAAGAGCGACTACGCACTGGGAAATTTGGAGGCGAGACCGTGCGTAGCATGGATGCGAAGGGCCGTTAGTCTTCTGCCCTCATTGAGGGAAAATTGTGCGTAACAATGAACGAAAAATTAATGATTCGACACTGCTTTTTGTGACTGAATGAAGATTATTACATTATATATTACAACTTTAAACATTCATGTGAAACAATGCTAGGAAAATCAGTTCATTCTTTTAGTATAACATATATTTATAAAATAACTCTTGATGGAGATAAATATGCCAAGAGAAATAACACCAAAATTAGAACAGTTATGGTAAATTACCAGTAATTTGATCGCACGCACATAATTACCTAACGTGTAAAGGTGTATTATTTCACGTCCGACGAGGAGTAACAGATTGTTCCATAAGTAACTGACCCTTGCGTTGATGAGTAAATAAAATACCAAATTGTGATACGCAGAAGTAACTACCCGTCTAATATGACAACCACGTTTTAATAGGCCGCCTTACAATTTGGTATCTTATTTACTCGTCAACGCGAAGGTCAGTTCCTTTTGTGACACCCTGTATTTTACAAATATTGTCTTGCTGTTCGTATACTTCACGGTTTTTCAAATGATTATCGAACAGCAAAAAATAAAATTTCCTCAGAAGATAATATAACCTCCATGGCAACAGACAAAGTGGCCCCCTAATTATTGTTATGGGATCACTTTAGCGAAACAAGAAAATTGTTCTAGCGAAACAACTCATATGTATACAACCGCACGTTAAGCTTAGTGTATAAATACATCAAGTATCACAATGATTTGCGTTTTTATTCCTAATCTTGTACTCATCAATTTCCATCGGGAGCAAAATAAACTCGGTATTGGGTAACCCTTGCCAAATACGTACGTTGTTGACATTTTACAAAATATAGATTCTTCTCATATATTAGGATTAATCGAGAGTTACCTAGAGTATGTCAGCCTGCAAAGATAAAAAGTTAAACATTTTACCCATACAAAACATTTCCAGTATTCTATTCATTGGCGTATTAATTCTACATGGTTTACAAAAGAAGTCCCTGTTCACCTTAAATCACCTTCCTTAGTATGCGATNAGATAACAATTAATGTAATAATTACCATCTCTCATCTCTAGTACTTCATCCAGGTTGACCTTTAGGTAATACCAACAAATCTCCTGCCATTTCAAAACACTCCAAGCAAAAAAAAATATTTTGTACGAAGCAAATATTCTACAGCAATGAAACATTCAACTCAACATTAACCTCAAAAATATACGAAAAAATAAATTTCCTTGGGAATAAAAGTAATTGCACATAAAAACAAACAAAAGTAGTTATACATACACAAGAGCAGGTTGAGCGATGATTACGGCCGTGTAATTAGGTACATATCAAGATTGAATTATGTTGTGTGAACAACAAAATGCCTGGCCAGTCAGTGCAAAAGATCAAGCGAAGGACGTGCTGCTGACACGACGCCACATGACTGCAGGTATGCTCACACAAAAGCTACAAAGAACTGTATTGACTAGCGAAAATTAGAAACTATTGCTTCTCAGGAAATTAAAAGCGCAACAAGTGCTAGTGCAAGAAGGCACAGCGACTTAGTTCAATGAAAACTGAACAACACACACCCAACTTATTAACATTGTTCATTTGCTCCAAGCCTATATTCTTTCAGTAAAAATTTCCCCGTAACTTTTGATATAGCAAGAGACCTACCAAGAATTTCAAATTTACACCTAACATCATAAACAAGAGCTGTTAACGAAAAGTACAGATAGATATTTTGAAGAATTTGATTAGGAAGATTAGACCCGAAACATAACCTCGGTTCTTTAGAATCACGTGTGAACTTTCAAGAAACGCGCGTTATGAGCTTATGACCAAGTGGTAATGCCGTGCTCGTAATGAACATTTTCTCTAAATGTACCTACTTGTTGACGCCCTGGCCGGGGTCTGATATGAATATATCAGTAAAATTAAACATGCAATCCACATTGTCATTCACCAGCCTATCAACACTTAGTGTTGTCACGATGCAGCATTGCACGGCTTAGCGCTGCTCGCGGTCAAAGAAGCCTGACGGCGTGGCGCCGGTGTCTGCCCCAGTGAACCTGTTGATCATGTCGTAGGCACGCCGTGGCTGGTCGTAGGGCACCATGTGGCCCGCCCCCCGCACCAGCACCTCCACGAAGTTAGGGGTCTCCTTCACATAGCCTGCCACATCACTCCCCACCTGCGCCAATCGAGGAACATGTACACTCAAGCCTCTTCTAAAATTCTTCTTCATTTAACTTAGTGACGAGTTATTATACAGGGTGTCCCAAAAAAAACGATACCCAATTTTCAA
>VOMN01106563.1:0-14740 GCA_014899125.1 Orchestia grillus | reverse complement strand
CAGCACAACCCGACCACCAGCACAACCCGACCACCAGCACAGGACCACCGACCGTAGAGCAGAGGCGAAACGGTCGGGGGCGCTACGACGCAACTGATCGCGCCAGCTTCCTCAATCTTGCCTCATGATTGCCTCGCTGACGCGACAAGACGAGTCACTCGAGATGCTTCCAATTATCATAGTAAGCCAATTAAGCGATAATCAAGGATGAATTCGGAGCGCGCGCCAATACTACTCGTTAACAATCCGGAAGAAATAGTCTTCGTAAGACAGAGGAGTTGTGTGCCCTCTTAACTGTGTACGACTGCACAAGTTACATTTATTCGACGGTCTATGGCGCACTAAGTCACCATAAATTAAATGAATAAAAATATGTAGCAATAGAAGAAACAGCGTACGTATGTATTTGAATTATCGACATCAACTAATGTACGGGAATCCATAGTTAAAGGTTTTCGGGAATATCGGAGCGAAATCAAAATTTTCATGTTTACCACTGTGGAATGCATTTTGAGGAATAGCGTAATATATACCGGCAGAAATAAATCTTCCAGGGTAGAATTCTCTTTCCGCTTCATTACCACTGCAAGAATTTCAACATCGCAACTCTGGGGTGAGGAACAGATAAATAATTATCGATCGTTATCTCGTGAGACATGATTGGCGTATCATTCAAGAACCCATTTCAGTTTTCAATGATCTCGGAACGACGAAAATTGTACAAAGGGGAATAGGAGTGAGTAACCCATTTTATAAAAATACAAGCGTACAACGCTGGTCAAAATAGGCAACAATTGTGAATCATTACGGATGTATCGGCTATAAGGAATGCAATAAATCCTTATCGAATAAAGAGAAAAACGAGCCAAACATTAAGCCAGCTACAAATAAAATTGAGCAGCCGATACCACCAATGCTCCATCGAGCTCCAATGCCGATGTTTCATCAAAATTGCTAAAAGGCATACAATACTAAAGGCCGATGTGATATCTCCATTACAAAAACCGCACCTGAGACTGTCTCAGCTACCGAGGATTTGACTTCATCGTGGGCTGGCGAAGGAAGCTTATTCAAAGAGCTCGAGGATACAAAAGAGCGGATCTCGTGCTAGTGTCCGCAACAATATCAGTCTCAGAAGCGTGGTACTGAAAAACCTTAACTTGTATAAATGATCTTGAAATGACGGTAGGCTACCTCAAAATAAGAACATAATATAAGGAACAAAGACAAGTTAACTTCGATATTGCAGATGAAAGTAAAAACGTATGGTTCTCAAGCACATTTCCACCGAAGTGAAAGCAAAATGCATGCACAAGATCTCTTTCCAAAGTCGCCAAAAGGCCATGAAGGCGGCGGGCGTGTAATGCTGCACAAGTTGGGCGTTTACGGATATTGCCTTGATGTCTGGGAGCGGGCAGTCGAGTTTTGCAGTGAAGCTATCTTAAGCCCGAGACTTAATTTATGAGGCCATTGTGCCGCTTCAACGGGGATTTTGTCGCACTAACAGGACCAACACAAGCCAAAAAGACAGCAGTTCATTAATGTTGCACACACCGAAATCGAGGCGCGGATCACTACCGACTTGAAGATCGAAATGCACAGCGGATAAGAGATAACCAGTGACAGTATGATTTCGAGGCCTCTTTTATTCGTTGTTTACATTACGGGAGCAGTACTGTATTGATGGTCGCCTACAGTGAGTTAGATTCACAGGTCGCTAATTTGTGTTGCATTTATTACGGTTTTAAAATTCTTATGTTGCTGTACCAAATGCGATTTCCAAACACAAGATTGAGTAGATAAGACTGAACAACAAGAACACACACACACACGAGATCGAATTCAAAACAGGACAGTAGTGGTAGAGAGGTGAAGTGCAACTCAGAAGAGCAGCGAGTTGCTTGACCCCGCTTTGAGACAGATACATCAGGTGACTGCGTAAGAAGAAAAACATCACGGAACAAAGAGCACGCAATGCGCTGTAGTAAACCAATGCCTAATTATGGTGCTTTAAGGTGAATATCAGCGAGCCTTGCGCTCGCAAAATTGACTGACGGGAAGTTTCTGAAAGGCGCAATGACCGAGAAACAAGCCACACACTCGTTTCTTGATGGAATAATTGCATTACAGTGAACGAAAAAATATTATCAGAGCTGTCGCCTCACAGTTAATTGTGATTTCCAACAGCGTACCTATGCTTCAATATGCCTACCACATGATATATGAAATATTTTTCGGATAAACTATGATCCTCAATCATTAGCTAAGTTCTACCGCTTCATCAAATGGGTCGCTAGGGAAAAAGCACTCAAAGTATTCATGTTTGTATTACTGTCATCCCAAGAATTAAAATTATACAATAGAGCTAAAAATGAACCCTATAAAAATGTCTCGCGAAATAAAATATAACAAAAATAAAGAGACGGGAGAAACCTATGTCGAAGCATAAAATACAAGCGAGCCCAAGATAAAATTGGCACGACATCAACCTCGTCAATTTGTCCTTCAACTGTTGTAAATTAAGTTTTCTTTTCGCGCCATCACACAATCTGTTGAATGCAATTATTACTTCACATTTATAGGAATCAAGTAGAGGTACTTCGCATACAGGAATTGAAATATCAACATTATTTTCACAGATCACTAAGTAACGCAAGCATTTCGCGTGACCCACAGGAAAATCACTAGGCAAGCTTTCATTAATAGATTCCCATGAAAATCATGGAATTTCATGAGGCAAGTCACACCCCGCGAATCAATCAACCGGCGACTATTTACACTTTGCAGTCAGTTTAAGACTTTGACTGCGATTCTCCATACAGGTAAAATTACATGCCGACAAATATCTCTAATGTGAATTTAAAAATGGAAGATTTTGGTTTCACAAATTTGGTTACTCTATTAATTTTTTTTCTCGTCAGAACTAGTTTATTCGATTGATGAACACAAATTTGACGAAAACTCAAAAAAATTGTATTCATACATGATGGTGCTTTGGTTTGGTTAGGTTAGATGATTGGGTGTACCATATATGGCCTACTCCGTAGGCAAAGTGTTAATTATGAGAGGAAAACTGATGAATTATTAGAACGAAGAAACTCTAAGAAACGTGAAAAGACGAAATCGTTCATTGTCCTTGGTAGAGCTTCACTGTCTGAAGTGCTGTATCTCGTGCACGATTTTACTTTATTTCACAGGACCCATTTTCGACACAGGGGCGACCTACAAAAAGCAAAAAATCTGCGAATTTTCATTAAATGAACGCCCACAAAAAAAACGCTTTCTAGAGGGCTCCATGCTGTACTACGAAGTAGATTCACGTCTCAAGCATTGAACAGACTTTACAGCCATCAAGATAATAAAAAAATGTCGCTGTTATAATTATTTTCCTTACAAACTTAAGACGAGCTCACAAGTTTTTGATAGCCAGAGTAGAGAAGAAATCCACAAGCGCGAAAAACATTCACGATTAATAAAGTTCAGTGTTAGCAGCGATCCTTCCAAGTTTTAAACCTTTCGCAATTTGAAGGCGGCAAACAATTTCAAGAAGGAAAGTGAAAACTTGTTTCCAAGAAAGCCATCTAGGACGAGCCCGACTCCGGGGTAACGATGCAAATGAGTCTAAATGANAATGAACTTGAGAGGAAAGGAAAAACTATGGAATGAAAATTAAAGGAGTCAAGAAAAAACGGGAAGAATCTTTTTGAAAGAAAAAAGAATTTTTCATTCGTGGGAACCATTACACGCTAATTTTAAAGTCCGCAAAACATTTGAGAGGAATGGATAAGTAATTGCTACCGCGCTCATGTATCTTCCGAAATACCAGTAGAAGAATATGCTCGCTGTAATGAAACGAGATAATTTGGTACCCAAATAACTGAGTGTCAAATTAACGTTACCCACTCCAACTAAGAATGAGAAAATTAACGACTTGATTCGGTCAGATTTACTGTTAATTCTTTACTGTAATAAAGCTCTAACTGCATGCTTATTGTGAGTTCATGTGGGCAATCAAGTTCCATTTTCAGCCGCATACTACAAATATGTTCATGTAATTTGTTCCCCTATGCCAGTACACCGACCTAGCGCTGCCTCAAAACACGAGGAAACTGAGAATACTCTACTGAAGAAATTCTTCACACACTGCCCTCAAAATTTCAGACTCTGTAACTACCACAACACAGGTCACGAGGCGATGGAAATCTATTTTAGTGAATTGCGATGACGATTACCTGTAGCGCATTTGCATGCTTAATACAATGAACTTTCAGATATTCATTTAGTTCCGATCTCGTTATCTTGATCCGTAATACCACCGATTTAAATTCAACTACTGAATCAGAACAACAGTAACCAATGAAGCGATCACCATAATTACTCCAGTTTCTTCTAATTCGACGTCACATGAAGAAGCCACGTAGAATGCCAAATTTAGTAACTGAACATCAACGAAACTAATAGAATTTAACAACTTTCATTATCCCTCGACTTCAGAAGAAACCAAAGAGCAACAGCTATTGGCCAAAACAGCAATTCTATCAATGGGCATAGACTATTTTTTACTAAGTCGAAATCGGTCGAAATACTTGAATAGCACTTTTGTAACCGAGTCTTGTCATTGTAAATTAAGAGTGGAATTCAGGTACAAAGCATTATTTCGATCAGCATTTCACTGTATTTCATAATTTAATAATTCACCAAAACGCCACTTCACAAATTTTTACTCGCTTCAGGTAACTGTCAACAACATAAGAATAATTAACATCTCTCAGATAGGTTCCATCATTCTGAACATAACAGTAACGCGAAGACATTATTCGCTCATCAAGAACAGCAAGTATGTTACCCAACAACACTTCGGTCCAGCGCTAAAACCCTCTTTACACGTAAATCAAAGATAAATTATTTCACTTGGTTCACATTTTTCCCCGGCGAAGCAGAGAAGATATCACACAACTGCTTGGAGTGACATCTCCGCTCAGAATTCGGTCAAAATGGGCATCTCGTTTATGAATAATTCGAGTCAACTTTTGAGGAGACAATAGCAGGCCACAACGCCCCAACACAATCTCCACTCGCTTGCACTGTTGTACACCGGAGAGCGATAAAAGAATAAACAAGGTACAATTTGAAACATGCACAATTCCAGGTGATTGTGCAGTACCACAACGAAGTTATATTCTTTTGAATTTACTCAGAAGAGTAGAAGTAGAAGTTATATTCGAGTAAAATAAGATCACATGAATCTACTTTGACAGGGATAACAAACGATTGATGTAAAACGACCATTCATTGAACAATAGAGCAATAAAACGAAGGAATAAAAATTTCGCTTTCAACTAGCAACAAACTGCGATGAAATATCATGAGAAAGTGATGGATAATACATCAGCTGGCTGCACTCATCGATCAGGGCCGGACTGCGGCGGCGAGCCCATCAATGGAGAGCAAGTCCCCAGCACATCCATCACGCACGTCGAAATACGCTCGCCTCACGCATAAAACGCTAGATCTGTTCCAACAAACAGCCGCTTTACAGTCGCCCAACGCACAGAGCTGTATCAACTAGAGCTAGTATGAAACGGGACGGAAAATATTTTCGTCATAGGAAGTACACAGAGGATGATATAAGAAACGAAGCACATAAAAAGATAGAGCTGTAGTTGGCCAGAACCAATCTAGCGCCGCAGGTGGGGGACGACTGGAGGACTGGGACCCCGCGGGAACGGAAGCCAGGACCGCCGCACGGCGTACACACCAACTTCAACTCTTGTGGCGACCAAACGGGCACAACTGTTCCGTTTCGTAAGAATACGGCTAGGTTTGTGAAAAGCTAAATGTAGCCTTATAGCAGATATACACGAGACAAAAAATAGTGAATGAAGTTAAATGCAGCCTAATAGCAGATATACACGCGACAGCAAATAGTGAACGAAGCTAAATGCAACCTTATAGCAGATATACATGAGACAGCAAATAGTGAACAAAGCTAAATGCAGCCTTATCGCAACAATAATTTGGTCATTGCAGGCGTAACCCTGCGACACCGAGACTAAAGGAACCGTTTTTTGTTGCTAAAAGGACAAAGTCTGACACATATATAAACAACATGGTAAACAAGAACAGAAATAAGCATTATTTTCAAAATGAGGTACCTAGACACAATTTTCAGGTTTCTACAGCCTTACGTTCGCAGAATAAAAGTATTACATTTTATTCATGGCGGTACGCTCACACACCACCGCTCCCCCCAACTCAGGTGCCAAGAAATGCTTCAATACTGCGATGCGTGTAGCAGCTAGGTACATGTTGCAATCAGGTACTTGTAGCGAGGAATACATACTATAATCAATATTAGAACCACACACATTGGGACTCCGTCCACACTGCAGCAAGACACGCATTATACGCACGCACACACTGCATGCTGCAAGACACACGTACACATATATACTGTCTCGCAAACTCGACCAACTGCACTCTACGAATATGCCAAGAGCATACCTATTCGAATTCTCTACATAGCTTCGACTAGTACAAAATCATTAAAGCAACACAAAAATGTACACAACTTTAAGCGCATCAACAATACAAAGTTGGGACAGCGAAATGCGGGGAGCACACTGTAAGAAATCCTGCGAATCGTAGAAGAAAACATGCAAATTGTAGAAGAAAACATGCGAATTGTAGAAGAAAACATGCGAATTGTAGAAGAAATCCTGCGAATTGTAGAAGAAATCATGCGAATTGTAGAAGAAATCATGTGAATTGTAGAAGAAATCATGCGAATTGTAGAAGAAACCATGTGCATTGTAGAAGAGATCCACACAAGAACGTGGTGTTCTTACAACGCCACTGCAGGCACATCGAGGACACAAAGAGGAAGACAATGCCGTGTGTTACGTCAGCATTCCGAGCACGTATTACTTCAAAGTGAACAAATTAATGGTAGTTTACGCAAGACATTGCACTCGGCCTATGGAGGTACGAGGAAGAAGATGCGTCAGTATTACACATACCTATTGTGAGAGCATTACGGTGGACTATTTCCAGTGCTGAGTAAGTTGCTTCACGAATTGCTTCGCACTCGAGAATCATCCCAAGCATGGAGTTTAATACCGGCAATATGCGAGTAAAAACGATTACTTCAAGAATTATTCGCATTACATGACGTTGAAGCAAAGTAGCGTGCGATGGTTTTCCTAAAACGCAACAAATTCAAATCGAAGCTTCACATGTGTGTTAGCGTCATATTGGTTCGATTTGATGAAGGCTATTTCTATGACACCGTGGAGTTATTATTACTCCTACCGAATTTAAAATCGCAATAAAACGCTTAGAATTCTGAAACTTTGATGAGGAACGAACATTGAACTTCCAAACATACATATTTGAAATAACCGATACTAAAATAAAGTTTCCATATCACGCTCAACGTACCGCCGCGGTCCCATGATCTTGCTGACGCTAGTCCTGTTTTCAGAGCCCGACGCCCTCGCTCAATAAAGAAGACATTTGGCAGGAAGGCGCTAAGTACCAGCGCTTCACCTGGCTACGTTAGCGAAAGTAACACACCGCTAACATCTTCACGAAAATGTGAAGAGAGAAGAAAAAGAAGAAACAGAAATGACGCTCCTGCTCGAGGTTGGTTGTACGGTACGTTAACAATACTCACGAAAGAGACACACATAAAGAGAAAAATAAAGATAAAGCCTCACAGTTGAACTCTCACATGGCTTCCGCAACACACATCGTCGACTCTGCTGTTATGGGCCGGGATATTACAAAGGAGCGTTTTTCCCCAAAGGCTCTTTAGAGAGCGCAGGCAAAATCATCATAACCGTCCGAGTAAGGCCAAGAAAATGGAATATAGATCCTCCGAAGAGTGCTATGTTCTCAAAGCACGTAGCAGAAAGACAGTCCGCTACAGAACGTCTTCTTCTATGCTCGACAAGGACAGATTCAACACTTCAGCGGAGGGATAAAAAGAACATTTTGTGCAATAAAATAGAAGATCATTGATCCCTGCTGAATGTGATATGTCGACCAGAATATCATGAAGTGATTACACAGACGAGATGCAGCAAGGCATATATTTACTCGAGATGCACGAAATTATTCGGATATTGATTTTTACCGAAAAAAGTCGAGGAAAAACGAGTACACTAACATTTTTTTTAATGGAACATTGGGTGAACTCTCGAGTCTGCGACGGAACTCGCGGCCTGATCTCAAGTGCACTCGCCGAGCGAGACGAAGCGTCGCAGCGCATCGGAAAACGTTCAGTAAGACTGCTCGATATACCACCACATCTCCTGCAGTCCTCATTGGGGCCTGAGATGGGGTCACAAGCGACCGAATTGGAGAACGCGCCGCGAGAAGGCTATGGGTCAAAGGACGAGCTATGAAGCGATCTGGTGGTGCCCGAACTCTAGCAATACCAAGTGCAATGTTGGCAATAATAACGGAATTTTTCGAAACCATACCTTCATTTTCTTAGCACATAGAAAACAGACACAGACTACAGCGCAGTCAGTAAATGAGAAATGCTGAATACGGATCTCAAGAAAATCACGAAAAGAATTTGAAGACAATTGTACCATTCTACAAGACGAACACTGCGCATTATTTTCGAATCGTTCGATTGAACAGACGAGTGTAAGGATTTTTTAACGTACCAAAATTTACATGTTTCCTTTTTACGGAGGTACAAGCTACTAAAAAATACATAAAATCACACAAAATAAATGTTTTAACCAATGCATAATATGCGTTCGTACCTCTACATGACTCAATAAGATTTCATTACATTTTACTTTCATTGACGGTTAAAAGCCCTTATCGCCTCCCTAAACATAGTTCACCTCCATAATTCCTGCCATTCGCCCGTACTTGAGCAGGGGAATGAACACGCAGGCGGAATGAACACGCAGGCATAATGAACACGCAGGCGGAATGAACACGCAGGCATAATGAACACGCAGGCATAATGAANAATGAACACGCAGGCGGAATGAACACGCAGGCGGAATGAACACGCAGGGGGAATGAACACGCAGGCGGAATAAATACGCAAGCATAATGAACACGCAGGCATAATGAACAAGCATAATGATACATGAACGCAAGTTACAATCTGACCAGTCTCCGAGCTGAGCCACTCTCTAACAGTACAGAAGCTCCCTCTTGCAGGGACCACTTCAGGCTTTGAAGGTAATTGCAAATTATGCGTCTCTCCACACCCGCAACGAGCGAGCACTCCGCTTCAGCCGAGTGTCATGGTTTGACATGCTCGATATTTGTTTATTTATTTATTTTTAGTTAGTTTAAAGCTCGCTAGCCACACCAAAGACGATCTCAAGAGAGCGAAAAGAAGGAACCATTTAGGATGGGCTTGGGGAAACGTGAAATTTATGCACAGGCGTGTTCCCACACAAGATTCCCTGAGCACGGAACAGTATGTTAAGAAAGAAGATGAATAAAAGATAAAGAATCATCAGCGAAGAAAGGACGTGAAATTAGAAAAAAAAGTGGACACAAAAGATTGAAGTCCCGAAGGCTTGGCTATAGCTGTGGTAACCTAACAGTGCCCTCCTGGGGACGCCAGTCTCTATGACATAGAATTGACAAATCTAACTAACTTTTTAGCTTCATGCTCGATAGATCAGTTAATTTAACTGAGTAACTCACCTCAGTACTTAATTTAAAATTTATAACTTTTCTGACTTACACACGAATGAGATGAACATTATCACTATAAAATAAAAAATAATAAACTTTTGCGGTAATAATGTATCATTTGCCATTTATGCATCATTTGCTGTGATCGTATTCGCGTCATATTTCCTGAACCTCCAAAGGAACGGTCTACCAACTCAACAGGAGCATGCTTCACAATATCATTTTTATTATTATTATTATTATTATTATTATTATCATTATCATTTTAGTCCTTGTTTAAAGCTACTTATCCGAACGAAACCGATCCCTCTCAAAAGACGCATGCTTAGCACCGCTGACCAGAATGCCATTCTAAATCTGGTTCTTTCAGGACGATTTTACCACATCTTGCACAACTGCTTCGACACCGCAATTCTGTTTAGTTTGCATTACTGTCTCTAACACCGCAATCAATAAGCACTCAGAATTAATCTCACGAAATTGTTGGATTCAAAGGATTACCCTATGAAGGACATTAAATTTAGTCACTTTCAAGCAAGAGTTGCTTTACGCAAAACACCCACGGAACAAACAACAACAAAACGCACAACAGTACTCACCTGCGAGTTAAATCAGGATGCGATTGTAGAGCTGTTGTAGAAAATCTTGCAGAACGGGTAATTTTTAGATAAAACTTGCAGTATTAGCAGCTATAGCGTGCTGCTAGCGCATCCGATGCACTAAAAAACTTTGTGTTACAGCAGACGACTAGATCACGTCACTTATTTAACTATGAAATCACTAGTTACGATTCATGCACAATATTTACTCACTTTGAAAACACCAAGTAAATACATATGTTTCCTGTAAAACTATTCTGCAAAAAACATGCACAAGCGATGAATATGTGAATTAACATAACCTCCCTCACAATATCTTTGTGTGCAAGAACTAAGTTGAGTTCAATCTCATACACATTACGATCGCTCTCATTAAAAACATTTCAGTAGAATTTTTTGTTGCCTAACAAATCTATGAAAATTGTTCATGGTTCTCACTCAAGTAACGAACGCTAATAACATTTATTTTCAAAAAATGAACACAGAAGTTACGAAACGAAATAACTTTACCTAGCTTGAAGTCTCAAGCAAGTATAACATGGAAGAGACCACTATCGAAGATAAACAAATTTTCAGATGGCTGGTGCATAAGAAAGAGGGCGGCGCGTGTACCCACGCCAACACCTGACCAATCATCCTTTATTTAGGCTTGTGAATCAGCCAGGGTACCGGCACTCGCAGCTTCTGTCTGTACTCACTACACTGCGAACTTCTGATTGCAACTGAAGTATAAAAATTGGCCGCCACTTGCCAGACAGAGCTGCTGGGCCTGCAGGCTGCAGAGACGACTACTGTTGCCAACAGCTGCAGAGAAAGATATTCTTGAGAAATAAAAATCTGAATTGTTCGCAAAGTTTGCCTGTGTCTAAGCAAGTTGAACATAAAAGAGATTAAACAGGCTTACCTTTTCTTGTTATCTGAACTATTTTAGATCAGCAGAAATTTAACTTGGAATAAAAAATTCTGTGCATCTTAATCTACACAATACGGGGACACCATCGCTTACCATCACTACCATGCAAGCTTGTACATGAATAAAGTTGACACAGAACTTTCTATAAAAGCTCACGTTTCCCACTAAGATAGCATTTAAATGTCACGTTGGGTAAATTCCACTTTCGTCAGAGCAATTGAGATGTTTGCAGCTAATAACAAGTACAAGTAAGGTAACTAGAACGTACACGTACGAGTGCCAAGGTCACAGAGAGACGGTTCCCATGAGAGGCCCTCTGGTCGAATGATTTACCCCAATTCAACCGTGGCAGAAATTTTTTGAAATGACTTGCTAAAGAATTGAGCTCTATGGCACACCATAAATTAAGTTCCATCGTGCATTGTTTTAGATAAAAATTGCAATAAGTTCACGTAACGTAACACCAGAAGCTTAAGTTGAAAATAAAGGTTAAGTAACAAATTTGAAAGCACTGATATCAATTTTGTACAAACAAAAGTATGCATAAAACTTCAAAATAAAATTTACTCTTCGGAACTCAAAATTTTTACGGAATGAAATCTTACAATTGAAAAAAGCTGCCAAATTCGCAAGTGACAATGAGTAAAATACATCAATGATGCAAATAGGAGTTAAAACCAAATGTCATACAGCTATTTTATACGAATGAAATTAAATTATAATACGGTGTAAAACAGAAGTGATATCGTTTTTCGTATAGTAAACTATTACCAAATGAAGTATTTAGTTAAAAATAGAACGTGATTTTCTTAACAATAAATTTGGATTAACCACCTCGAAGGTAGCTCAAATGCTCATGATATTTACTCAGGATATATATTGTAAATCTAAACATCAATGGAACTGCTGAAATCAGATACTCGATGCAAGCACATTACGTTAATCATACCGATAAGTAATAAATGTTTTCCATATGCACCAGCACAAAAGTGTCGTTCTCATTAATTAATGCGTAATTTACGTGCCAATGCAGAGACTATACAATTCCCAATAGCAAGAATTCGGCGATATTGTAATCAATTTTACTTTTTTCTCAACAGCTGATCAAAACGTCCGAGAGTCACCTTGCCTAAGCGGTTGCGACCTAATTTTTTAAGGCATCCATAGCATAGCACTAAAAATGTCCGAATGAAAATCGACTTCCAATGCAATTGCCATTTAGTCTATCATCGATCCATGAAACTGGCGACCATGCATGAAATCATCGACGAGGACAAGCAATCAAGCGCGTCAACTCTCGCACATCCACCTGCCACAAGCGATAGACCAACACTGAACTTGGTCACTCAACACGAAGTTATTTCTGTTGATGCACATACCGAACACACACTTCTCGAAGCGTCTCGCACATGGCCTTTGGAACCCAGAAACTTCTCGTAGCCCACATGGTTGAATCAATTGAAAATTTGACCTTTATGCAGCATAAATTTTTGCGGTGAAATAATTTAACCTTAGTTCATGAGTTAAGAGGTGAACAAGTTCATAAAAAGCGATGAGCTGAGTGAAATGCACGTTCATGACACATGATAAAAGAATGATTTACTATCGTTGATTAGTGATTATAGGTACCACATATGAATCAATAACTGAACAGCTATCCATTGTAATGAAGGTCATTGACAAACTGGCAGTAAATGAGCAATTAACAAAAATATGTGAAACCTAATTTTAGAAGGACTTTCAAAACAAGAATACGACACTTTTAGGTATAAAACAAAATCCTTCAGACACATTAAAGAACACCTTTAGGCACTTGTTCACATTCAACGTAATAACCTCACATAGAAGACCACTAACAGAGCTTAAAAACTACAATCCAACAAACCGAACAATCTACGTTAGATCCACGAATTTTATAAGACGTTATTTCTATCTATCACACTTGGAGAAGAAAATTTGCATCCCATTCTGCTACCAGACTGTGAAATCCAGCATGACAGAAGCTACAACAGCAGGACCGAAGTCATTACCGACAATTCTGAGTCGAGCGGTCGATTGTTCCAGACAATACCCTAAAACTCAGACACAGCTTTCCTTTGTAGGACACACTAAATCCTGAACTTCGCCCGTAAATGAAGACATCTCGATCATATTCAAGCCAAAAATTCAGTTTCCTGTGGAAGAAGGATGTGCCATGTCCGCCAGATCAGAATGATATATAGCTCATTAAATATACTCACCAGGACCTCAGATTTCTGAATTTACATCAACGTAAGTACACTTTATATATTAAGTAAGAGATGGTACTGGAAACCTAGAGTATATTACAGACGTTTGCAGACCTGCATCCTAGATACAAGTGTGTTTACCAAGCACACGAAATCGTACACTATCATACCATCATATATTCATTCATAGCCCGACTCGTATGCAGTACGAATGTATGCACTCGCATCTTACGTTCTCTCAGTTCAAGTTCAAACGCAAAAATGATGTGATTTTGAAGATTCGTCAAGTTCTTGACTGAAGTTAACCTAGACTTTAATACTGAACATGTAAATCTTATTTTATGTATTTCCAAGCGTAAACAGGACCCAACAAAAGTTACGTTCAACAGAGGAGTTCTTCAACTGCCTCCTTGTACATTAGTCATTACTTCTTTTTACGAAGCTTAGTGCATGAGACTCGAATGCAACAAGTCCACGAGACAACTCACACAGCGAGTCACGTGACTCTGATGCTGAAGTTAATAAGCAAGAGCAGAAGTTTTCTTCGGGGGAGCTGCACCACAAACACCTACAGACGGACACAACGTCCGACGGCTGCTCTCGCTGCAACTTCAAAGCTCCACATCAGATAGATGGTGGCCAGACCGAACGAGAAATTTATTTAGAATATCCAAGTTTACGTGAATAGAATTATTCATAAAAACTCGACTTTATGTTCCGAGTGAGACGATCGAGAGAAGACGAAGTTGCTGCTTCTCACCAGACAACACAGAACGAAGACGAGGGAAGACGACGACAGAGGAAGACGAAGACGAGGGAAGACGAAGACGAGGGAAGACGAAGACGAGGGAAGACGACGACGAGTAGTAGTAATAGTAGTGGTAATGAACTAATGATACACGAGCCCCTACACATGAGCCCCAGCTTGCGTACACATGAGCCCCTACGTGCGTACACATGAGCCCCTACGTGCGTACACATGAGCCGAGATGAACCCAACAAACTTAACTCATGAGCGGCATGAGGTTCGCGCGATGTTTCACAGCAATTCAATCATGAAAATTCATGATTCGTTATTACAATTATGACAATTCATTAATCCTGACAATTCATTATCAAATACCAGTCCGAAATTCTCCATGTTGATAAGTTGTTACTGCATTAACTGAACATGACTAAAAGAGCAATATTTGAATATTCATAACCATCCTGCAAATAATTTTAAAATGGCCGAAGAAGTTGGGTTTGACTTGAAATCATGAAACATACCATTCTTCCACATTAAAGGTGAGTAGAAGTCGTCCCTTCATATAGAACAG
>VOMN01106545.1:0-13693 GCA_014899125.1 Orchestia grillus | reverse complement strand
TTGTATCGTGAACCTGGCGTCCTGTATGGGTGGCTTCGATACGTTTTTCAGGAATATTTTATTCCTGAGTGTTTCTTGTCATCGCGATTAAAATGGAATGCGTACAAACAACTATATTTAACTAATTAATTAATTATTATTTGAAGGTGTATCACATACTATTCATGTTCACCCCTAACTATTCCGTTCCTCGATACAAGAAAATGTAAAGTTTCTCTCGTTAGTTTTTTATTCGTTGTTTCAATTGAAAAGTCAAACTGCCCAATTTAGAGAAATCTCGGAGCAGATAGCTCATAATTTCCCTCAATTCCTCGTTTTTTTACTTAACAAAAAAAGCCTAGCGAGTGTTTCCTGAATGTCAGATTTGAGTGTGGCGTCAGAGGTCAGAGAAACCGAAATAGCTAAGGAAATTGTCGTCTATTGTTACCTATTCCTGAACTGGCAAGAGGACTTTCTTGCCGTGAATTTAAGAATAGAAAAAATACTTAGCAAAGACTTTTATGGGTAATGAGAACAAGTAAACCTAATTTTGGCCTCATTGATATCAATTCCACTTGGCTACAAAAATGATATTGGCTAATTTTTAACGTCTCTTTGACATCTCACTGTGCTCAATTTATTGAATTGAATGAACTAGGTAATTCGGTGAATTTTTACTAAATTTACAGCGATAAACCCCTCGGTATTCGTTGATAAAATGTGCAAGTAAATATATGTTGTTAATTTATATGCTATGAGCATCTATTGATCTTAAAACTGCAGAGTTAAAATTTTTTACTATAACTATTCGGGTTTGTTTTGAAGGTCTACGAACGATTTTAGTCGCTCCTCTTTTGGAACTACAAATATTCTGTTGCAAGACTCGTCAAATAGTGCACGAGTTTGTCTACTAAAATTTTTATCTATCGATTCCGTGGAGCTAAATGAGGAAAAATAACGCATAGGAAAGACGTTCGATGATCATATCTATGTTTTTGAGAAAACACGTTTTCGAGTTCGCGTACGAGCGTTAATCATTTTCACAAATTGTGAGAAACATAAATGCATGTTAGCTTCATAAGATAAGCATTGATCAAATCTTCTAGGAAAGTGAAATATGATCATTTATCAGTAAATTTTATTGAAGTATCTCATCTTGTATTAATCACAAATCACTATAAATGATGTCTCGCGCAACACTTTGGTTGTCGCCTCTGATTGTTTTTCAACAACATCCCCAAAAGTTGATGAAAATTTCTTGTTCCAGGGCAAACGCAATGCCATGTATTCTAAAAAAATCATGCAATGTTAAATAAAGCAATGGGGTTGGGCATGTTTCGGATGAGTGACGTCATCAGTCCGTCCAATGGAAAGGTCGTTGTCTCGGTGTGAGGCACGTTGCGAGTCGTAAGCGGTAACACGCGACTTGTTTTTAACCAAAAAGTTCGACACCTGTGAGCGATGTTACTATGGTGCAACTGTTACTGAGAAGTAATACTCCGCCTGGATTGCTGGCTATGGACAAGTGGTGCGGTGTCGTCTAGTGTTTGCACCGAGTACCGTAGCCCTGGTGTTCGTAGCGATGCGAATCGTTTTAAAGTAACCTTGCATCAGCCAATACATATGGTTGGAAATTGCTGGGTATTCTTGAAATACTCGGTGAGTATGTGAAGTAGTGAACTTTGAGCTGCCTAAATGATTACAGGAAGAAAACTATGGAGAAAGAGATAAAATACACCAAAATATTTGCATGACAGAACTCGTTTTTCCGAATATTTAAAGCCACGCAGTTAGCGTTGCTGAACAATGTAGAACTTTAGTACTACATAAGCGTGATTGATGACGCTATTTCCCGTAGTATGAGCCATCGTACTTTTTCAGTGCACTTGAAAATGAGAAATTTTAAATGAATAAATTTAGTTCATCTCAAGATGAAGTATTTGGTAAAAATTTTCGGGAAGAGGATACCTATATTAACAAAAAGGACAAACCTAAATTCAAGGAATATTATCTTGCACAGCTCTTCAGCGTAATTCTAGTGATCCAATTGTTTAAAATTGCGCGGTGAGCAGCGCTAGCGTAAAGGCGTAAGGCAAGACTTCAAACGTCTGGTTGCATCCTTTTAAAAAAATGCTGACGTGGTCCAAGGTAAGTGAGCTTTTTTCATCTGGGGATCGTTTACTTCATTGTTTCACGGACTAAAGCCCTTTTCTGTTAGAGGAAATATGTCCAACCTTAAAGTACTGATTTAAAAAAGTATGACCTTGTAACAATCTGAATCTCGCATTATCAACAAGCCCATACATCAACGACCGTTCGTCGCCCGAGAAAGTGTCGTCCAAAATGCCTCACACCTAGTAAACGCGTCTAATTTTTCCATGAAAAACTGCCCATGTGATCACTATGGCGTGCACCAAGGAAGATACGTGAGAAGACGGTGAAGGGAGTGGTAGTGTATAACAGGTCACGGGTCAACGGGTCAAAGTCGCGCTACAAAAGTCTTTGTACGAGCGAACAACCGCAATCGATCTCCGCGTCTGTGGCACTTTTCTGTTGCGCTCAGCAATGGCAATGTGCGCGAAACCGAGGGTGAAAAAAGGCGAAGTCTCAAGTTGTAATCGTGGCACGTCAGTTCCGTAATTTTACGTGTTTTTGGCTCTAAGTTTCGTTTCTAACGCGGTTGCGAGGAACTTCTTCTGTGTCGCTCTATTACTCGATAAATATCGAACTCTCCATAAAGTTTTATGTTTGTAGTGTTGTTAAAATGAAACGTAGAATTATTATCTGTAATCATCTTTGAGTTGACCGACTTTCATTTTTCTCGAAGAAAATTGTCTGTTTCCGTGTTAGTTTAAGGGTCGAAATCAAATTCCCACAAAATGAAACATGTCGCAGAAATCGAACATTCCTTTGCCGGATGTAAACTTGTCAATCCAGGACCTCCACAGGCATCCTCAAGGTTGCGGTAGTGAGGACCGAGAAAGATCAACCAATTGGTCACACAGCTCGATGAATTGGATTATACAAGAGAAACTAAATACATTTATCTCTAAGCCGTCGCACGAATCTACTTGCAGGAGATTGAATTTAAAACTCTGTTATATATGCCACGTGGACATATGGGCTTACTGATCAAAGAAGGGTCAACGACTTCTTCTCGGACGTCCTGGTTTGCAGTAACCGAAAAAGGGAAAAAACAAGGTGCTCATCAAGTATCTTAACACGTTTAAAATTCAATTAAAAAGGTATTGCGCAAGATGTATTTATTTGTACGCAAAGACTATCAATAGTTGTATTGATTGAGCGAAGTGGCTCCTAAGTATCACTCGTGTCACTGTTGACATACAATGTGACAAATAAAATTAGCATGTAGATCGTATTAATTACATTTCAAATACAATCAGTGTAAATTTTAGAACTGCAAATAAACCTTATAAACGCCCTGTACTTTGTCATGGTTATTTTGTTCAATATATACCATTAGCAAACATTAAGGGAAAAATATTTGGGCAAATGAAAACGAATTGAAATGAAAAACTTCAATTCAAAACTTCGCTACATCGAAGATTACAGCATAAGACTTTTTCTGCGGCAACAATAGTTTAATATTTTTCGGAACGTCTGTTGCTTCAGATAGAAATCGCTAATTTTAACTTTAGCAAGTTACTCAGAAATTAAAATTTGATCTCGCCAAAATTTTTGAGCATTATCACACACAGGCAATATTAATTTAAATGATGATTTTATATTAACTAGTTAACTATCAGGAGATATTCAGTGTAAATGATATACTAGTGCGTTAGTGTGTATACTAATAGCTTTGTGTTCCGTAATTTTTGTTCATGTCAATTAATTGACATTTCCTTCTCCATTTTATTGCAGAACAATAAAAGTGCCTATTTTCCCGATGAAACTTTGATTTTGAGTTATATTAACTGCTGGTGTTATGGGTATTATTTGACGTGACCACATGAGTAAAGTATCAGCGTTGACATTATTTTTTCTTACTTCACTCTGTTACAAAAAAATGGGAAATGTTGGTTTATCCAACGAACAACACCGATGGGAAATTTTATTGCGTAGAGTAATGGTTGTAAAAAAGTGCTCGTCTGCGGTGTCCACAGTGCCTAAGTACCATAAGAAAGGCTGCAATATAGCTTTAGTTTTACAATGTTAAATGTTTTTTTTTTCATTTTTTACTTCTGTTTCTCTCTTTTTGGACTGGCCACAGCTTGTCAATATCAACGTTTGCTGTCTATTTTATTTGCTGTGTACTAATATTTGCGAATGTCAGTGCGTGTGAGTCTCGCACTTTTCTGTTTGTTTCTGAAGGCTGGAGCCCGAGGTATCAGGCCATGTCAGGATCAGGGTGCAGACTCCGTGAACAAATCAACGACATTGCAGCCAATTTCGGACGCACAATCCTGAAGTTTTGAATTTCCAAGCTTTGATTTGAGGGATTTTCTGAGTGATTGTGGCAAAAGGTTTGCCTTTTGCAACCATTTTAATGAACTAGAATTAAATTTAGCATGAATCAAAATTAATTACAAAATCTAGCGGAAGTTTCTCACGAATGAATGGTAATTGCATTTCTTGCCTTAAATTAAACTAAAGACTCAACCAAAAGCCTTCCGCAGGCAATAGTTTAGTTGCCGCCAGATACGGCGGCTTTCAAGCTATAAAATTTAATATTTACTCAATCGTTCAAGTTTCATTGTTAAGCTGAAGGCCCAATCCAGAGCCCTCCATACAATTTAGCTTAATTGCCGCCAGATAGCGCGGCGTTTGAGCTAATTCTTCCGTGTACGTCTAATTGAGATGCGTACTGACAATGTAATAGCATTCGTTGGGCGAATTCTTTACCTTAACCCTAAACGTGATATCATTTCGAGCATTTTACAGACTCAGACAGATACTAAATGTCAGACGTTTATGCAAACTACAAAAGAGCAATTCAATGGAGATCAGCATACATAGCTATAGTTTAGCGATACCAGAGCCGTAAATATTGTGCCTCATAAATGATAAAATCATCAGTACTAGCAGTTAGCTCAAGTTCAGAATGACTGGCCCAACTGTACGACTAGACTGCATCTCAGCCGGAACGCAGCACAGCGTTTCCGCCATTGCCAGTGAAAGTGCATCATCAAAACGACCGCAAAAAAACGCGACCTTAAAGCCTGTTCTGTGCGGCCATCTTTGGCGTCTGTCCAGCTTTCCAATGGAAGATGGACTTGCGGAGCCTTTCCTTTCGGGTGCAGTCGTAGTAAAAAAATCAGTTTAAAACTACAATCAAATCAGTTTGAAACTTCTATAGTCTGATGTTCAAAATTTAGCTGGTACAGGTGATTTGTTTTCTCCGGTCTTTGTTCAAGCTTTTCGGAGCCATGATTAGCGCAAGAATATACGAGTATAACTCCCTGTGTTTCATAGTCTGTACTTTTGCTTCGCTGTTCTGTATCTCAACTACACAGTTGTTCACTCGACCTGAAGTCCAACCAAAAATTTTGCTGTGGGCGTAGTAATCAATCAAAGTTTTCATTGCTTACTATAAAATTTGAATTGATAGCTTTTCCATTCGATTTCTTACGCTGTGAAAACTCAGCCCTAGCTACACATATCTTCACAACGTTTTAGGATGTCACTAGGAAATTAGTCACGACGTATTACTGTTGTCCTATAAACTTGGTGTGTGATTTTAGTACGTATTTTTATGACCGTCAAAAACAAGTATAGCAAAATCTAGTCAATATTTGCATATTGAGCACCAAAAGAATGACTTGCGTATTCCCAACCATTGCCCCGTGTTTGAACTTAAGAAATCCTTTGAAATGTGATAAAAAAATTATTTCTGCCTCAACAACTCTGCTCTAGATTTTACTTTCAAAATCCTAATTTAAGACGTATAGGTCAGCAAAATCGCGAAAATATTCAGTTTAAATACGGCACATTATGGAATTATTCGAAGCTTGTTCTCGATGCAAAATGCCAGCTTTCCAGCTCTGGTATGGGAAGCACCTTTGCTGAATTCCTTATTTGATATAACATAAAGAAATTCTCCTCAGCAATTACCATGGCTCTGGCCCACCACGCCACCCTTTAGCTCTGCGCTTGGAACACGCGTTTGCTGTTCGCGTTACCGTAGTTCTTAGATCATTTTGAATTTTGGTGAACTTGCGGTGACCTTTTTCCGAGTCCATTCTCTATCTTTCATAATTATAGGTACTCAGGAGCTCCCTCAGCTCATCATGTATATTTCTATGACCTTGTTTGGAAGATTGCTGTATTTTCTGGTGTTTTGTACGGCCAAGTAAAAGTCGGTTAACTACTGACTCGGTGAAGCGAAGTCGAAATGAGAGGTACACGGTATTGACCTAAATCGCTGCTGCTGGTGAACTAACCTTGAAACGCAATAAATTTTTCCACAGTTCTTGGAATCATGGCTCCTAGATTCGGCAGACCAGACTTGTTTTTCAAAATTGATTTCTAGCGTATCCACTTTCCACATCGTAGTTCAAAGTTTGTATAGAGGTAATGGTATTTATCCTCCAACAAAAAACTTTAATGTCATAGCTTGTTCATATATTGAAAATACGACTTCTCAGTGCTCTGAAAAAAGAAAATGTGACCCATTATGTGGTTATGTTTGAACGGCATAAACTTTTTTCAATTGCGCTTCAATGGCAAATGCGTTTAAACTTGATCCTCTTCACGAAAAGTGGCTATAAATCGTTTTCGATCGTCTTTAGTCTCAGAAAACAGATAAGGGTTTTAATTAACGCAAACGTGCCTAATGAAACGATTCACATCACTCTAGCAGACGCGTAACGCTTCACGTCACTCTAGCAGATGCGTAACGCTTCACGTCACTCTAGCAGACGCGTAACGCTTCACGTCACTCTAGCAGACGCGTAACGCTTCAGTGGATTGTAAAGTCTATCGCGGCTTTGTTCTTGCTGCGTTTGTTAAGTGTCTTTATTGAAATTAGATGGTAACGGATCTCATACAAGTACTTCTTTTAAAGCCTCGCGGGGATTTATTCAGGCATGCAGTTGAAATGAATTTCATGTTTTGATAGAGGTCATTGTGAAAAGATTTGAATTTCTATTCTTTCTTTTGATTTCGTATACGTTAAATTAATCTGAATGAAAATTCAATCCAAAGATTTTCAGATTAAAATAAGATATATTAAAGAACACACCGGCTAACCTGATTGTGTGAATATTACAACCTGAATCTCGTGCTTAACCTGAAACTATAGTCATGATGGTTTGGTTTCGTTCACATAGTTCAAGTGTGTGAAATCCACCTTTATTTCGAGGTGCATGTGCAGAGCTTCGAGCGTTTTTGCATAGAGAGAGTTTCTGCTGCTGCAGCATTGAGTGCAAGACGTTAGGCCCGAAGATATAAAAATTTTGCAATCTGAATGACTGCGAGACTTACTAATGCAAGAGTTAACAAAATTGAAGGTTCCCTTAAAACGTTTACGTAGAGACTTACCACTTCAAATGCGTGCTCCTCGTGTGTTTGTTTAATACTTCTTCAGGAATATTGTTGCAGATGCACAAGAGAGTCAAATTCATTTCACGCAAACAAAATTTGCACGATATAACACTTTGTTTTAAATAATTTTTCAACTCAGCTACATTGTATGAACAAGTTGACGGGTAGATGAACTTGAAAATGTCCAATTCTATTTCTAAATTCAAAAACAAGTCCTTTGAATTTCAAAATTTTGCTTCTCGTTTCTACTACGATGCTTAGTGTGTGCAAGTTTCACATGCAAAGAAATGTATGTAGTTGCCATCCATTCAACAGTTCAGAGGTCAGCTGTCTACTCGATCATATCCTGTTCTTGCAGCAGAAGTAGGGCAGCCATATAGCAAATTGTGATGAGTATCGACTAAAGGAGTTCCAAGCTCTACGTATTTCACAATGAATGGAGACTAAAACTTGCTCATTTTTAATAGGAAAAGAATGTCAAGATTGATTAACTCATTCAAGTAAATGAGCTTCCTGATTTCAACATCGTGAATGCGCTCTTAAAATATCTATTTTGAGCGATGAAGATTGTGGATTTCTTGCTGGTAAGTGCCAGTTTTCCCTGAAGCCTCTTCAACCTCATCACGTTTCATTAAAGTTAAGCTCTACGGCTGGCTGGCGAGTACTGAAAGGCTTCAGTAAGGTCAAAAGTTGGGAAAAATTCAACTTTCCATCGCCTCTAAGTGAAATTTGTCTATAAAATCATAGGCAGACTTTTTCGAATATTCATTAGGAGAGCATATAAATGCTTACTAATTTCGCTTGAACGGGATAAAAAAATGATAGCCTATAGCATACTTACACTCATGAAAAATTTGAAACTTACCCTGTGAGAGCGCTTTTTCACTATCTTTTCCGGATGGAATGTACGAAATAGAATAAGATAGCTATCCTAATACATTCAAAATACATCTTCGTGTGACTCCAGAAAAGTGTGGAAGTTAAACAGATCTTTTCTTGTACACATACAATCTTGTAACCATCTATGTGTACAAAGCGAGTCTATAACTTTCTTGCCAGTTGAAATTGCCGTTTTTTGACGCATTATTTAGTCAATGTTTTAGTTTTTTCTTCTTATTTTTAAACAACAAACTACCGCAGCACCATCATGATTTCATTTCCTGCTCGTCTATCGTTTGTAAAGTTGAGACATGTTCACGTTTTAGTGCTTGCTTCAGAAGCAAAATGATGTCGCGTGCAATCTAAATTGCACTTCCGAATATGGCACGACAGGGCATTGTACGGGGCTGAGGCGAGAGCGTGGTCAATCATCCTTTTCAAGGAAGGATGTTGATTGCGAATTGTTGCGGGACGCCATAACTGCGAAACAGAAATGCAAGCAAAATGATGAGGTGAGAACGAACGAAGATATGAAGCAGGACCAAGTAAATGACCTTAGCGAGGTGAACAAACGAGGAATGCTTTATGAATATGTCGAAATGGTTAGCCAGGGAACTTGTTCAAAAAAACAAGGGGGATTTACATAATATTTTTTACGATAATTTCATCTTGACGATGAATGAGCTTTCACCGTGGCGTTCCTTTGGTGGAAAAAGGATAGTCGAAGCTGAAAAAAAACACTCCATCCTTGTTTTTGCAATTTTTAATATCAAGTATTTCGCTGCAAATAACATTGCTACGCTGAAATAGCAAGGAAAGGCGAGCACCTGTGACTATATGGGTGTGTGAGCCTTGATTTTGTTTGTGGTTTTTTGTCGGTGGACGAGAGGTCAAGGGAATAAAATACTTCCTAGTTATTCCTAACGTAAAAATTACTCGAATTTGAATGCAACATGATGGGCTTTGAAAACTTTTGATTTGATAAAAAAGACATATTAAGTTAGTTTTTCAAAAGAGTATATTTACCTGAAATGTTTTGGAAGCAAAGTTCACAGCGGAATCCAAGAGATTAGAGTACAGATGAAGCTAATTGTAGCACAATCTATAGGTCAGTTTGACATGTTCCCGGCGCTAGGTTGCTCCATTGTTGGACTGTGCCAAAGTTGGGCTCCATTGTTGGGCTGTGCCAAAGTTGGGCTCCATTGTTGGGCTCCATTGTTGGGCTGTGCCAAAGTTGGGCTTTAAGGTTGGGCTCCAAAGTTGGGCTGTTCCATAGTTTGGCTACTCCAAAGTAAGGTTCCACAGTCCCAAATTTAAAATAGGCGACAGTTTCTTGCCGTGAGGTTGGACGTGCTTCTATCAAGTTTATCCTTTCCCTATCCCTCCCTCTCCCTCTTTACTCGGATTAATGGTTTTAGTTACTTTAATAATTCAAATGAGACAGTTTCATTTGGGTGCAAGTAAATATGTGTACACACCAAACCACTACGCAGCAGTGGCATAAATTGTTTCATTGGAACACCCATGGCTCAATACGCAGAGAACATGGTAAAGCTAAATGAATATTCTATAGTTCACGCTCAAAATTATTACAATATTGGAAAAGCAATGAAATTTAGCTCTCGATGTAAATATTAAAGTTTGACTACCTTATCAATTCGTTCTAACGTGTAAGGTTCACACATTTTACAATATGTCCTGAAGCTCAATACTAAGAGGAATAGAAGATATAAATTATAAAATTGATTTTTTTATTTGAAAGAGCACAGCTATATGTAAAGACGCATAAATGTGTGAAGAGATGCTAAATTTACAAACTCTTTTATCAAGTTAAAGAGCGTGTTTACTGGGCCAAATATACAATTGAGAATTCATCAGGGACAAGAGTACAAATATGAATATTTTGTGGTAATAAACTACCCTAGATAATGTTTCTCCCCAAGTTTACCGCATCGTTCGCAAACAATGTTTCTTTTTCATCTTAGTAGTAGGAAGGAACTTCAGTATTAATCAGAATTTATAATTCCCTCTAGATGAAAGCATAACTGACATTCTTACTTCTCTCCTGGAGACTGAACGCACATTTTCTCGCCAGCACTTTGTGACCGTAGACATCAGGAGTTCCCTACAGGCCTGAGGCACGGATATGTCGTGGAATACAGAGCGTATTTTAAAGATATCCTTGTATGCAACTCTCAGTTGCTAAAGTACAGCTTGTGTGAAGCTTGATCACAGGGCATTACAGTATATCGAACAACAGCACCTTCTGAATAGATATGTTTTACAGCCTGCTCACAGAAACTAAGTCGACATACAAGTTGATGACCAATAACGTTCAATTTTCTGACTGTCGACCAATCGCGTCATTGTAGCTACAGTCTAATGATTGCATTTCTAAGGTACGAGAAACTATTCACGTAATTCAAGTATGCTCCATAAAGTTGAGCAGCTTCAGGATCACCGTACGCGTTTGAACTGGATCTAAATCTCATGTCTATTGATTTGTTTGTGTTGAATCTAATGTTTAATTTCTCGGCTTCCTGTTCTCATATTTCTATAAGTTTTGCAATGCAATAAAATATGTAGCAAGTATGACCATATCAACATAACTAATACAGTTGACACCAGTGCCATTGACATGATATTCATTGTTTGATGCTGAGAGCGCACCAGAAATCGAGTCAACGTAAACATGGAAGAGCTGTGGGAACAGATGTCTATCCTGCCTCGTACCATTTTTAGCAGAAAATGCACCAGAGCATCTCCCATCTAGTGACACATCCTTGACTCTTACACCAGCATTTCATTCAAATAACATGGTGCTCTGGAACACCCTTGGCCAATAGTTTTTAAGCAATGTCCAATGATGTAACCCTATCAAATGCTTTACTGGCATCCAGAAAACAAGCATGCACGGGAAAGCCATGCTTTATATTGTCATGTCATTCTGAGACTCCGAAATACAGTAACTAATTAATTTGTTTAACTCTACCCTAAAAATTTTTAGTCTGAGCAGTTGACGTCCCAGAAAATGTCAATGATCAGACCGACTAGTTTATCGATTCAAAATATAATCTTCTTGAACAGTAACGGTAAATTAAATGTGGGATGAATATTGAAACTATCTATCGTTGGTTTAAATTTTCCGTTTTTTATTGACCGCCTAGTAATTAAGCTGTTTTTGTCTCGCCACTCTTCGCTTGTCCCCCTGAATGGAGCAATCTTTCCGGCAGATGGCTGCTTGTGCTGGCGAGTCTCCAGCTGAGCGTCGACTGTGGCTCTTCAGAGAAAGACGAACGCGCCGCCAACAAAAACGATGACGAAGACAACGATTTTAATTCAAAAATTAAAGACGAAAACGACGATGACGACGACGCGCGCAGTGCTCGCCATGTGATTCCGCTGGGCCGAGTCGACGGGGCTACGTTCGCCCACTCCATCAGCTACCCTGGCCCCACTCCCGCCTTCGCTGGGGCCTCATCCTTCACCCAGCACTTCAAGTGAGTGGGAAGCGCGTCAATGAGAGGGTGAATAATTTTTTGTTATGTGCGTGCTCAAAAATGCTACGGTCGAGTGACCCAGGCAAATAACGTTGCATAGAATTTGAATGTTTTTTCAGCAGGCCCAGCCTTTGTTTTTGTTGGTACGTAGAATTCAACGAAACCCTGCTCCAAAAAATCTCGATTAGGTTTTTGATCCACGTAGAATAGTGTAAAGGAAATGACGTCGGGGAAATTTTGCACATACTGTGCTCTTGAGTTAAAAACAATTATTGCAATACTTTTTTAAAGGATAATGCTTATTGCATCACAGTAAATTATTTTAGAAATGAATTTAAATATCGTTCTCTATCTTTACCTCACCGTCATTCAAGGTCACGTTTTACATTGAAATATGGATAAGTAAGTCAGTACAATACTCTAAATTTCATTAAGCTCAACGAATACTTAAGCAATGAAGGTACGAAGCACAAAATTGTTTCCGGCGCGTCAAAGTAACACCAAGTCAAGTAAAGGGAAGGTGTCAAATACCTCGGGCCAGAAACAAACGAACGTTTTAAGTAAAGCGAAGATGCGACAAGTCTGCAAACTGAATACAATGGAGGCACGATTGTCCGAAAATTGAAAAAATAAGCTTGATTCTTCCCATTGGCCTGTTCCACTGGGAAATTTCAAATGTTCACGGTCATGTCATTTTGTGTTTTATTACACCCTTAATTTGAAAAAATGTTTCGCATTGATTGACATTTCGCACAGATTTTAAATTGTACAGTCCATCGCGGAGGCCTTGAAATGCTATTTCTGAAAGTTTCATGCATTGCTGGCAATAGGATGCTACTACTACGTAAAGATATGCGAATAGAAGTTCCTTCTCAGATATGCTAGAAAAATTGACCTCAATATTCTTGAAGGCCATCGACAGGAAAGGGAAGTTGTTTGACCTAACTTGTTCAATGTTAAATGCATTTCTTAGATAAACTTCGTGAAAGCCAACAATTAACAACTACCTTCTAAACTTCCTGAACGTATTTTAATACTTTTTTCAAAGAATAAGATATACAATACGTGACCTTTAGAAACACTACAACTTAATGTGATTGCACCAACTCCGGAGAGACAGCAATGATCAACAAAAGTGGCTGTAGAGTGTAAATGTGCGGCGAGGTAGGATGATTCGCTAAAACTGGTTTTTTATTGGATTGGTCAATAAGCGAGTATCAACAATTCACAATTTCCTGTAAAAATGGGTCGCACGCATCAGTAACTTCGTGGTCCATGTCAGACCTGACGATCAAGGAAGAATATTTCTTCTAGCCTATAAATAATTCATAGATGAAAAACAAAGTTTGATCACACATGGAAGAGGACTTCTAAAATATTGATACAATGGATCAAATAAGTACTGTAACGTCGAAATGATTTACATATTTTGCTATTAAATATATTTTGGAAAACCAAGGCGAATTGTGAGTTCTACATAAAAAAGTGCAAGATCAAACACATTAGGTTATGTTTAGTGAACAAGAACATATTTGAAAATGTTAAAACAATAGGAAAACAGTGTGGCAAATAAGTTTTTGTTACATGTTATTCAACTATATTTATATTTGGTCGCATAGCCCTCATTAGCTACAACCGCTTGTAGGCGATGCTTGTATGAAGAGATATTTTGCAAAAGTCCAGAGATATTATTCTCTCCCATTCTTCAAGGCAGTATTGTTCTAAAATCAGTCATATTTGATGGTTTCCTCATTCCAACTTGATTTTTCAACTCGTTCTAAGCATTTTCAATTGGATTAAGATCTGGCGATTGTGAAAGCCAGTCTAAAACC
>VOMN01106533.1:0-44446 GCA_014899125.1 Orchestia grillus | reverse complement strand
GGAACGGAGGGAAGGGAGGGAACGGAGGGAAGGGAGGGAACGGAGGAAAGGGAGGGAACGGAGGGAAGGGAGGGTAGGCGGCAGAGGGAACGGAGGGAAGGCGGCCTAAGGAACGAGTAGGGAGAGGGAAGAGGCAAAGAAACTAGACAGAGGGAAGGAAGAAGACGCACAAGGAAGGAGACAGAAAGAAGTAAGAAAAAGAAAAAGGGAAGGAGCAGAAGAAACTAAGAAAAAGGAAGAGGGAAGAGGCAGAAGGAAGTAAGAAAAAAAAGGGGAAGGGGCAGAAGGCAGGGAGCAGCGGATGACACCCGAGGACGGAGTTGGAGACGCAGAGGTCCGCCGATTCCCTCGCCGCGGTCCTACTTACGAGTGCTTCACAAGAAGAAGTAGAAGTTACGACGTTACCCCCAACCCCATTGCCCCCCTCGCCTTAAATGGGGGAAGTCAATGAGTCGGACTCCGATCCGATCAAAAGCAACTCGAGAGAGAAACAAATAGAAATTTTAGAAAACGATTGGCACTTCGAGGCCGAGTGGCAATTCAGTCGAACCAGTGAAGAGGAAACTGCACTAAACTGCGCTGGACGTTAAGGTCTATCGTCTTCTTTTTGACCTACACAATAGCTGGCGAAGGCACCCTATTGCTGATACAAGTACAAGAAAGCCTCCAGTGACTTCTTTTCAGAATCAATTTCGTTCTGCGTGAATTAGGTGTTGTCCTAACAAAGCCTACGGTTACTTACCGTGACGCAGAGTTGCTCCGAACAACTAATGACCTCGCAAGGATCGGCTCGACCTTAGAACGGCGGAGCTTCAAAAAAATTCCACGACGGTCGCCAAGTCACCAAACTTAGGCCGGGGCAGATCGGTCCTGATCTGCACAGCCCGTAGCGATTACAGTTGGTAACTGGAAACACACTACAGGACTGCGCTTAAAATACGCCACTATATAGTCGTACACGACGTAGTTGAGTCACACACCTCGAGAGATAATACTGTTACACAAAACAATTTATGAAAAAAGTCCGCACAGACTAAAGTTTGAACATGTGTGACATGAATTTTAACAGCAAGCGCCTCAGAGAAAAGCAATCGAAATCGAATGAAAAATTACTTCAAAGACGGAAATGACACCCACAAGAACGCCATCTTCCGTAGAGAAAGTACGGAGAAGGTATACGCATTCTAGAAGTTGCACCATCAAGAATAAACTGTTCATACAGGACGCAGCACCATACCAAAAACGCTTGAACGTTACTCATAAAAACCGTAAGAGAATGATATCGACAGAGGTGGGCAGCGCTACTTTGAAATGTAGCGGCCGCTACATCTCAAAGTAGCGCTGCCTAGCTCTGGATATCGAGGTCCTCCGTTACGTCCATAAAGGTACAAGGTATTCAAGAGTAAATTGCGTAGTGCTCAGAAGTAGACAGTCGTTATCGCACAAGCGAAAAAAATGCTAACATTACTGTTGAAACTACTATCAAGTCATAGGTAGGCGAAAGTTAACCCAAGAAACTGAAACAATAAACGACAGACGAGACTGAAACTTCACTCGAAGTATACAATAAAAAGAAAAAAGAAAATCTACGAGAATAGTACCATGAACGACGTGAGAAACTCAAAACCTCACTTTGAGTACACAATAGAGGCCTAGAACGATACTGAAGTAAGGGTAAGACGCGCATGAAACACACTAGAGCCGGCGTTCAGCAGCAGCAGATGGAACAACTGCTCGCTGCTTGGTCGTCCTGGCAGGGAAGTTGAGACCGCAAACACAGACAATCAGGGGGGAATAAACTCAAGCCCATATACAGCGGCAACAATATGAGACAAAGAACAAAGACTTTTCATGGCAAGGAAACAACGCAACTACTGTTCGGGCGCGCTATTCCCTCGGAAGCTCTAAATTTGAAAGCCTCTCTCGGCGCGCACCACTCAAGCAGACGGCGACCGTAGAGCGGAAAATGTCCGACGAGGTGAAACTGGAGTACCACCAGCCTGGGCACGTCAGCTTTTGTCACGTTTTTCTGTGTTTTTTGGGTGGAAATGTAACTAGAAAAACCCGCAGACAGCTAACTTTTGGATAAGGTAGTAGATGCAGAAAACATTCAATTTAGAAATAAAAAAGAACTCTCACTTTGGATAAGATGAGCGCTAACTTTTTTTCAACACTTGCGTGTACAAAGTGTCTCAAAATTGACACTAAATAACTGAGTTAGAGCATCAGAGCTTTAAAATATACTAATATTTTTCCAATTGAAAGTGCTAGAACATTGACAATATTGGCAGTAGTGTGTACACGAAAGAAAATTATAAATATCGAGTCCATCAAACAAGTGAACGCATAAAATAACACTTGAAAGTTTCACTTGCTCCTTGCTAAAATTATCAACGAGAATAAAAACAAAACCTTCGTACCATAAACTTACTTACTCTCCTAGTCAAATTTAGTAAAACGACGAGACCTCAAACTGTAAACTTCAATTCAAAAACTTCAACTCGACAAGTGTACGTAAGCACATGAGTTGGGACTCGTATTTAATGAATTAGGGGATGAATCCTGATCAAAAATAAGTAAAAAAATAGAGTTTAAGTTTGACAGCTAGAGTATGACAGGTAAAAACCGAGCGTTACGTAAATTTCCAATGAAAGCTCAATCCTCCTCGCAGTAAACGACACGTGACAGCATTTCAAGCATACCAAAATTTAGGGCTTACATTGTCTGTCGGAAAGAAGTGCGCGTCTCATCGGGTAACCTGGCGAAAATAGTGTTTTCAAGGCTCATCACGCACCCGGAGTAACAAGTAAGTAACTGGTGGGAGCTCTAGGCACATGTCATCACTCCGGCTAGCAATATCCAGCCTCGTACACGCGCTGCTCGAGACCGCATTCCCTCGTATCGGCGCACAAGTCGCCGTCTTCGCCGCGGGGGCAGCTCATCTTGGCAAAAGTTTTTCTGTTAGACTCGTTGTCTTTGTTGGCTTTGAAGAAAAGGTCGGCAAGTTCACGATTTGGAAAGACGAGGCTTAATTGATCTCTAGGGACGAGGCGCATCTGCTTCAAAGCTTCGGATCTTCACGAGAAGGAAGGGAAAAGGTCCGAAACAAATGTGAAGGCACAAATCCTGGGAAGGCTTTCGGAAAATAATGAGGCAGCTCAAACATGATCAAACTTCGAGTCCGAGCGTACGGATGCCAAAATATTGCTGGCGGGCAAACAACGGGCTTTGTAAACTTTCTTTTCAAGGTAACGGACGCAGTAATAATTTCATTCAGAATGGAAAACTACAGCTTCAAGATATATTTTTCGAAAAAATGGTTTACCATAATAAAAATAATTGGCAATATTGAATAAAAGAGGGGATGAATTAGTTACGGATCTTCATTTTAACCGATTTCACTGTTGCTATGGAATTTAGCAGCTTCTGAATTATTTTAGTTAAATCATTAAAAGAATAGGTCGATACCCATACGAAACCCATGCCTAAAATAAAAATCAAAACAATTTCAGTAATGAAACAGAACGGCTCAACACCAATACCTCAGTCCATCTCAGATTAAAAATTCAAACAATATTTTAAGGCTTCCGAAAATGATTTGTAACCTTGTGTAGCCAGGGAATAAAAACAAAAAGCAGCACCTCAGGAGGTTCTAGGGGTAGAATTTGCGAGTGAGAGACGGCGGGGCACACGGGAGAGGCACCTCGACCGTCCCAAAAAACACAAAAGAAAAGCAAGCGTATTTACTCTCCGGAAATATCCTGGTGTTGGAGGGGTGTCATGACGTCATGCAACGCAGTATAATTCATTGCTCGCGCACCTCGACATGCAAATTCGAGTCCGAATTTCATTCAAACTTCCAGGATTCGTTTCATCGTTATCGGTGAGGCACCGATACTCAAATCTTCCAGAATCTAATAAGTAGTTACTCTCTAATTAGAGAGCTTATATCGGAGCGCGTGAGTTACGTATATTCTTCCATGGAGAACCTCCAGCACACTCGCAATCACAACACTGCATACATGACAACAATCCTTTGGAAAAAGTTGCTGAATTTCATCTGCAGACACCAAGTTGAGTGAGCAAAGGGACGGCGTGGCACAGCAGCCTCTCCAATGAAAGAAGCGAACCGCGCTCGAAAATAAAGCAGCAAGGCACCTAATCTGCGAGCTGAGGGTCAGACAATGATTAATCACCGCCACCAGGCACAATCATTACCAGCATTGATCGGGGGTCGAAGTTGCAGCTCTGCCCGCGTAACTCATGCACGCAGGTATCCTGCCAACGCGTTGACGTCACGTCCGCGTACACTGCCGACGCGTCTCACGTGCAGCCAGGTATCCTGCCAACGCGTTGACGTCACGTCTGCGTACACTGCCGACGCGTCTCACGCGCAGGCAGGTATCCTGCCAACGCGTTGACGTCACGTCCGCGTACACTGCCGACGTACTTTACGCGCAATAGTCAAAATACACTAAAAATGAATCATTAACGCAGAGGTATTTTATTTTGCATAACTTATATATCCCCAGCAAAGATAATTCAACATTTGATAGAAAGTGATGGAAATCTACGATCGGGGCATTCCACTGAATAACTTCAATGGCAAGGCCATTTATGAGCGAAGTGTTGTGATTGTGTCTACTGCCTGTCACCACAAATGGTCAGCTATCTTCTCGCGTTGAATTAATGATTACAGTGGACGATAACAGAAACTTAACTTGCGAAGGCTAAATTGACTATTTTCATCACGTTAAAGCATTAATGTTTAATCCATAAAAGAAAAGTTCACTTTTTGACATCATGAATTGCAAGAAAATTTGTACAATCTTAGTACAAACACTTCTAATTAGTAATTAATTCTCGGTCTTAATAACCACATGTACTACAGATGTAGTACGTGATATGGATCGTTAAACATACGAGCCCAATCGTTAAATCTACTATTCCAATCATTAGGTTAACCATTTTGACCGTTAAATGAACCATTCCAATAATAAAATTACTCATTTCAACCGTTGAGGAACCATTTTGATCCTAAAGTCAACCATTTTTACCGCTAGACACAATTTATTGTGCACCGAGGTACAGACCTTGCGCTCTAGTGCAAATAATATCTGACACTTGAAGTTCACACTTGCAGCGTTTTCAAGCTACTTTTAAGCAGGAAATTTAGAGCAGGTCAGAAGAATGCAGCGCGAACTATTGAATACGATTGTGAAGAATTTCTTGGCAGACTAATTCGATTATTTTACAGACACCAGACACCTAGTTCGCTCACATCACACTTAGTACGAGTAGGTGTAGTAGGAGTAGCTGATATCGATCCGAGTATTCACTTGGAGCCGGGATGAGTATTAAACAGCTTTAGCTACTATACGCGTATATGAAAATAATAAAAGCAAAATACGAACATCTCACAACCATATTAGAGTTGCAACTTGAACCGCGAGCATACGAGGATGTTCGAGTTGGAGCATCGTCCTCCACCCCACGACCAACCGTAGTTCACTTTCCAAATCTTGTTTAAGCAAACTTCCTCATTCGATATTTCAGATAAATATTAGGTTAAAGAGCCTATACATTGATTCATGATTAATTATAGCTTCGAGTTCTACGAGAATGCCACACTAGGCTGCGCCTAAGTCCAGTTCAGTGCTGCAACGCTACTGTTAATTAAAAGATTAACCCTAACGCCCTGAGCGAGCAACGCCCTTCCCCACAGCACTTATTCGGACGCTAAACTTTGGTTAAACTTACAACGCTAGCCTTCGCTTGGGGGCACAATATTCTTCGCAAATATTCACATCTATTAAAAAAATTAAGTCCTAGCTTCCGTATGGCTCTGAATTCCACAGCATTTTTGTTGATGTTGAAATACAGAATTGTTATCGGCGTAGACTATTGGAAGGGATTGGCATCAGGGTAAAATTATCCGAAATACTTTAATCGAAAGCGGCAATACTATAAATAAAAAAAAACATCACACGCTACCACAAGGCGGAGAAAAAACTACAGCAATACGGATCCTTTCCAATCCGCTCGCGGAACTCCAAAAATTTTCTTTCCAGCGAAATAAGAAGATAAAACTCTGAAGATTACGGAGCAGCGTCGGTATTTTGCGAGCAGATTTATGCTGATGGGATCAAAAGGATTGAAACACGCGCTTGACGACACAATTTGCTTCCACGATAACGAGGATTGGCAGCGCGATGATGATGAAGAGGGCGAGGAAGACGTAGAGCAACCGGCCCGGATTCCAGAGGGAGTCCAAAGGGACGATATTCAAATGGAATTAGCAGAAGGAATCAGTTCGGGGCGCTGATTTATTGAGCACACTGCTAGATCCAAGTTGTGCTGGCAGGGGCCCTCTGATTCATCGGGTGCGCCATTTGTAAGTCGTCCACACCGGCTGGCGTACGAGAATGTTTAGGCCTTAAAGATTCCAGATACGTTTACAGGTTTGGAAGAACCTTTTTATTGTAGGCCGCCACTTCACAAACTAACCATGTGTTTCTTAACAAAACTTACAGGCTTCGATAGGATGTCGGACCTTGACGCGTTGCGAGACATTAGGGATGTTCATGTCGTTGATTTTACGAGTCTAGGCGATCAGCTCTAGATCTCTTGACAAAACTAAAGTAAAAGCAACAAAATGCACAGTAACCACTTATTACATTGTGTGTTACAACACACACCATACAATAAAGGACGTATGCGCACAGGAAAACTCAAGTGCACGTGCAGCATACATGTTCGAGGCGGTGGCATCAGCTGCAGGTGTGTGTGAAATAACGTGTCCGTGTATGATTTCAAACAGAATATGTAGGGTTTTGATCCATAAAAATAACATGGACTCGGTGCCTGGTACATGAAAAAGTACGTACACGACATTGGTTTTGCCCTCGGCCAAACTGCCATCATTCGTTTCAACATGAAGTGAAACACATGAAGAAGTGGAACACATGAAGAAGTGAAACACATGAAGAAGTGAAGCACATTTATCCATGAATTAGAAAAACAAGCTAGATCTCGTAGACAACTGACCGGTAAAGTGCCATAACACACACTTGCAAAGGTGAAGGAAAATTTTTTCCACATAAATGAAGTTAAGCTTTGGAAAAACTTCACAACTTTAGCCATAGTTTCCCAGGTAAAGATAAACTGATTCGTGTTGTAACTTACGCCAACCTGCAGAAACGGCTGTAGGGATTGGAGAAAATTTCAAAAACAGCTCCGGTTGAGTAAAATTAGCAAGTCGAGAGAAATAACACGATAGAACAACCATGTTTTATGCATTCTTATCCAAAATGATCAATTATACGGAGGCCATACCACCCAATACTTCCTTGATCATGCCATTCTTTCCTCTAAAAATTCTGAAGACTCAATCTTTGACCTCAGAAGCGAGGCACAGCAGGGTTGTCGAGCCCAGCAAACCTACCCAGAGCACGGGATGCGTTACTCAGCCTCAGAGTATATAAGGTGCAAATACACTGAGCTGTTTATACATAAGTAATATTTATATGCTAGAATATATTCTTACCAAAAAATGATCATACTGTACAATACGTCACGATTGCTCGTAGAGTTGGGTTGAGGCTGCTGTGCTAGATTGCCTATCTTGATAAGATCACAGAATCAGGATTGAATCTTGGCGGTATTATTTTCCGTGTTGTTTCCAAAGCCACAGTTAAACTCGAGACCAAATTTCTAAATTCAGTGATTTATGCGATACTTTCCATTCGTTTTTTTTTCAAAGACGTCTCATTTCAACGGAGATTAATTGACGTTGATATGCGTACATTTTCGGTAATCTTAATTGCGCCATGAAAACGAACCCTAATTTAACCAAAAATTCAGTCAGGGCCTGCGCACCAACTCACCAAATTCAGACAGGGCCTGCGCACCACCTCACCAAATTCAGACACGGCCTGCGGACCACCTCACCAAATTCAGACAGGGCCTGCGCACCACCCCACACGTACGCGGCGAGAAGCGCTTCGTTGATCAAAAAGAATTTCAGCCCCTGCAGAAACGCAGCAAGCCGATTTATATTAACGGGCGAGTTAATTTGGAGGAAAAGCGCGTTACTTTACAGCACACAAACAACGGGGCTGCGCGGACACGACTCGAAATTGCAGCAACTCGATGTAAATGGCGCCACTTAGCCCTGCTGAAGAGATTTGTCAGACTCCTTTGAAAGCACAATTGGACTTATGAAGACATCTGAAGCTGTCGGCCCGGACCTCAAGTTCTTCCTACACAACTCTCACACGGACGCTAGGACTGTGCCGCTCGCAGCGAGCTTCGTGTATGAAACGCACTGCAAAAAGTAATAAATCTAAATCTTTCTGCACACTAAGAGAGTGCTGCTGTTTAGCATAGTACTGACAAGACCTTTAAGTTATCAGGCTTCCGTACAGGATTTGTAATAATTGATAACAAACAGCAGAGATGAGACTGTGAATGCAGAGACTGTTGGTTTAAGATTGAAGAAATTGTTTATAAATTATATCTGCTCCGAGCTTAACTTTTTATTCACTGGAAAAACACTTATCGTAAGGAGATATCTAAAAAGAGAAAACTCCCTCAAAGAATGAAATCAACTTTCAAAATGAGCGCAAGCTTTTCAAATACAATCATTTTTCAGAGAGAAGACCACAATTTGCTCCTGAAATCGAACCTGACGTCACAAAAAAAAACTAATTATTTTAAGTTCACTCACCCACCCCCGTATTCAAGGTTAGAGTTAACTATTTCCGACTATAACCGTTCACTGCTCCAATTCAAAGACTTATTCGGTAGAGACAAAAAGGAAAGAAGACGAAACACTTCAGTGAACATGCGACACTGTTGCAGTCTAGACCGCGTCCCTCCGTCGCCGAGACCACCTGTTCACTGCATCTGCTCTTCTTTCGTGTGTTTTTACCGATCGACTCAGAGCTTCATATTTAATAAGTGTAATGCGCGGTATTTATTCTCTTAGAGGTTGTTGTCTGGAGAGCTTCGCCATGTCCTCTAGGTTTTGTATGCAATTGTACGCTCGTATTTTCTCAGGCCAACGGGTTTTGGGAATCAAGACCAAGAGGCGGGCTGTGTTCGGCAAAACATTCAGCTCTGTAATGTTCGTGATAAAGTGAAAATTTGGTTGAGAAACTTCCACTAAAGAACTTTCGAAAAATCTGAGCTCGGAAGATGGGGGTTAGAGGAGCAAGTTAGTCATGAGTACGATGGAAAAATTTGCCTAGTGAAAATTCACGAGAATAAGTTCGGCCAACACGAAACCGCAGTAGGAAAGAACGGTTTCTTATATTTTGATACTTTCCACATTCTATTCACATATTACGATACCAAAAACTCAAACTTCACTGGAAATAGCTGAATATTGTAAAGCCTACCCTCAAATTACCTAAAAAGTTGCATCCAAATAAATGAACACTGAACAGATATGGTGACACAAGTAAGTATAACAGCGAGAAATCAAGACAGTGCAAAGGAATACCGGTAAATTGGTCAAATCTGTTAGAAAATAAAACAGCACCTAACATCATTTCAACCCGAAAACAGGCAAAACACTTCTTAATGACGAGTTCAGTAGTTCAACATTGATGGGAAATCAGTAAGAATTGCACCAACTCCCGACCGAAAAATTTATGCGAAAAAAACTTTCCCATAAATTGGGCTAATATTGTGTCATTGAAAAGAAATTAAGAAGAAAAATACATTTTGATGATAATTGAAAGTAAGAATCCCTCGATTTTAATGAAAATTCCTTGATTAACATTTTTTTAAGTTCGTAAAAGAGTAACACCACGGTCAAGAGGTACCACTACCTCGTACAAAGAAACAAACCCTAAAAATGAATGCGTGAAGAAAAAATTACGTCCAATTTCTACATTAGAATAGAAAGAGGAAATTTACCCCATATTACCCGCAAACTTGCGGTGGAATTCAGGCGTGGGTGACGCGGTGAGCTGAGCGCCACAATGGCGGCTCTCGGCCAGGTTCCAAATGCAAAGCAGAAAAAATTCCGGAAGGGAGCAAAAAAATTCCCGGTTGGAACGCGTATCATTCAATTTTGCGGTGGTCAATAGAGTTCCGCGCAACGTAAAAAGTTCGAAAAGTTTTCATTGAATTACTTCAACACCGGTCCAACCTAAAGAGAACAAACCTTATGAGTGTTCCCACAGTTTAAATAGACTATAGTTGTAAAATAATGTGATCACAGTGATGAAAGGCTACAAAGCGGCCAAGGAATAAATTACAAAATGCTAATGGGATTTTGTCCTCATACGAAATAATGTGAATTCAGAAAAACGTAACGGATTTTTGATGAGGTCTCATCATTTCCAAAATTCTACGCGAGACTTTCTGTTTCTTCATGATACGATGCTGAAATTCAGCACATTTTACGGTTCAACTATTGTTTAACGTGCGCAATAAAACTTCCACAGGCGCTCTTAAAACAACGCTAACACGATAGGGGTCTGAATAAAACTTGGGCTGGTTGAAATAAAAACATTTCTTACCGCCAAAAGGTACGTCAACTCATGAATTTGTCAATAACAAGTAGTTGTCCTATCATAAAATCGTACAAGATATGATAAAATTTTCAGGGGAATTTGAGCAGGTACAGCACTATCACACGTGAGAAAAAAGACGAGTAACATCTTAAGCTGAAAATAAGACACACCGACATACCATACACACCGTTAAGGAGTTCCTTAGATAGGCTCCAGATCGCGAACAAAATGACGTAGGGCAAAATCACTGAACACACAACACAGCGCTACGACTGCCCAACACATTCCGGCCTAAATGCTCCTACATGAACGTTGCATACGTCACGGGGAACGGTTAAGCATCCTTCTTGGGGAGCGTGAGGTCCCTGCGGTGCAGCGACAAGGAAAACTTCATTGTAATCTTTTCGAGGAATTTTTCGGGCAAAAAATTAGAGCAGAATGAATGGCGTAGAGGTCGCAGACTACGGACAAGTTTAATACAATCTAATGAGTGGCATTTAGAAGGCAATCCAAAGCACTCGGCAATGATATGAAGAACATGTAGGAAATGCCGCACAAGGCACTCGTTGCGCTATAAATTGAACTCAAGAATCTAAAGGCACTCAGGCTGGGATGTCCAGCATGCACGCACTCAAGCGGACAGATAAATTCTCTAATATTATAACTAGGAGGTTTCGATTGAAGAAGTTCCCGACTTCTTCCCAGCCGTTTGACATTGTCACAGCTCGGTAATCTGTCACATGGAATGCTGTTTATTAGATCATTCGAGAGAAAGACACGTCACGACGCCAGTAGTCGGAAGAGTCGCCAAGATGGCGGAAATCTCTCTTGTAAAACTGAATTCGATGACTTGCAGTTACAAGTACGTATGCGCACTTGCACTCGATGATGTGGTGATAACAAATTAGGACTGACAGGATGTGCCGTTATTACGACCCTGACATTGCTGTAAGCACTCAAAAATATACTGATACCGTCCTAATACTGAACAGGTAACAAAATTTTGGCTGGTATCACCAGAATTTTTTTTTCCACACCAACGGGATGACAACAAAAACGACATGCATTTCGGCCGCGAAAAAAATGAGGAAATGAATACAGTTGGTGGTATCACACGTCAGCTGAATTGGTTCCAACCATCTGCAAGTAAAAACAAAGACTTCCTCATCTCGGACGACGGGGGAGCGTCACTCTGGTCCCCAACGCGGACAGGTTCTTCTCCACGGACTTGGGCAGTTAGAAATACTTACGATGTTGAGGAATGGAAAAAGCAGTCGTTCTTAAAATTATCAAGTGAGAAGACATTTGTTCCTGAATGACCGTAGTTAATTGTATTGACACGGCCAGTCTGCCTGATTCCTATTTTTATCAAGAGCTTGGAACATATTTCACTCGCTTCACGATGACTTATTCATGCAAATGAATTGTTTACTTAGAACGTAATCTGTACACGGAATGTGTAGTTTCATACTTTTATTTGGTGCGTAATCTATACGCAGAATGATCAGTTTCATAATTTTTGAAAGGAGTTCACATTTAAGAGCATCACTCGAATGCATGATCGGTTAATGTAAATATAGTTTTTGGACTTTAATAAATTGGATCAATGAAAATTAATGAATTAAACAAATACTAAGTACGATGCGTACTCACCGGCCCTTGGGGACTTTTGTTCCAACGTTACCTGTAACAAAGAAAAAATGGTAGTGAATATAGAGTGATAAAAACTAAATACGTGAGAAGCATGGAAAATTTGGTAAAATATAGATACCTGAGTGATACAACGGCTCTATACAGAAAAGATGCCCTAATAAAATATGATAAAATTATCTTTGATCTTATTTTGCTTTAAAAACTAATAAAACAACAATTGAAGATCAAAGTTCGACTTTGAAAATGGAAATTCACAAACGCTCACATAGACGCAATTATTTCAAATGGCAAGTTATGGTATGAGTGAATCAAATTAGTGAAAAAACAAGCACGACAAAACTAGGTGCGATTTTACGAACATGCATGGTATAATTTTCAATATTTTACTCCCTAGATGTTAACAGCTTTCTACTAAATAACAACATTCCTCTAAAAAAGTTCAACATTCTCAATCAAAAAGTATTAGAAGACCAAGAAGATGCCTTCCAGAAACCAGACCAGAATAATAGGAAGAAATTGTACTCATAGCTACATGTAACTGCTCTCCTCTAGAAATTAGGAGAATTTCGACACAGTCGAGTGCATAACTGCTCGAAAACAAAAGTATAGAAATCGATCAGTAGGTGACCCACAAAAACAAGCACGAAATGAAGAAAAGAGCGGTGCAGAAAATGCAGGTTTAGCTTCCATCAGCTTGCATAATAAAAATTCAGTCGTAGGAATAGGTGCTTGGCAAGCACGGATATCGCGAACACGAGCAGTATAAAAGCCGTAATTCAAGGCTTTTCCACAGCGTAGCGAGGTCATAAAGCGAAGGTACGACGCCCGGAGTGCTGGGCTGTTGTAAAGTGTTCTGTCTCGGCCTGTGCTCTGACGGCTGTGGTGCTGGACAATTTTGTTGTTGAATTTACGATAATTTCAGAGTATTATCGTGCAACCAATACAATTTCGGGAAATCAAAGGAAGTTCACGATGGCTTTCAGGATGAGGTAAAAAACCGTTGTACGCCTACAGGAACTTTCGGACTCGGCTCCACTGGATGTTGGAAGATTCTTATTCTACTTCGACTACCGTCAGAAGTGAGCATGAAAATATGAAACTTAAGCTTCACTGGTAAAACAGGACAAGAAGTGGTAGTAGTCGTATAAGTAGTGAGGATAAGAGCGCTTCAGAAACTCAGACTATCTCTCACCGAAAGCACAACACGCACACTAACAATCGACTTTCAAAACGGGGAAGTTATGCACTGGGTGTGTTCCCATGTAGAATCCCTCGTGCATAGGAACAGCAAATTAAGAAGGAAGAGGAAGAAAAGATGAAGAATATAATCAGCGAAGAAGGCATGAAATCGGAATGAAGCAAAGGGGGCACGAAAGATAGAAATCCCAAGGCCTATCTTGCAGCTGAGGTAACCTAGCAGTGTCCCCTGGGGACTGAAATAAGGCAAGCAGTGCGGAAAAACCAAAGTGAAAGTTAAGCTAGGAAACAGATTTTAATCCTTTGTCGACCAAATTATTTCGGTGATAAATACACATTTAGCTTTCACCTAAAAACTATGTACAGCCTTATGCATACATGCAATAGGACTGTATTTTGCTCTTTTCGAAAAACCAGGAACATTTTCATGAAAGTGAAGTTTGAAATCCAAATAGACAGTAAATGGCTAAGCTATGATTACTTAAATGAGAATTATTCAACAGTGCAAATTTTCAGTTCAAATAACGCCATTTGAGAGTGATTCGAATATAATGTTACGATTCAAATGAAAAAGGCGCAGTCTTGGCAAAATCTTGACAACTTTCCGTATGGGGCCCTCACCAGGAGGTGGTGCAATGTATGAAAAAATTTCAAATGAAAATAAAGCCAAACGTCGCGCCAGAACAACTTCAAATGTGTGGCACTCACGTAATAAAACTTTATAATCTCTTTTTACTCCCAAATAAAAGACTGGAGATCCTGCGAGAAAAAAAATGGGCACCTGACGCAGAATTACTTCAGGAATGAGAGCTATTTTCTCGTTTTTTATCAGTCAAGTAAAAAATCTGGAATTACGCACCGCAGATACCTTCGCATTCCGAGTGACGAGCGGGCCGCAGCTGCCGGCCAGAGGGACAAGCACTCGTTCGATTCTAGTTGAGCTCTTGCGATTGAAATTAGGCAACACCGCTCATCTCGCGCGGCTTCGAGAAAATTTCAATAAACATCACACCGAACAATCGATCCACTCACCGTCAGGGAACGGAGAGCGATCAAAACAGTGTTGTAATTGGGACACAAAGTCCGTGAAAAAAGCACTACTTTGAAAAGTCTCACATTCAGCAGGTCGAATGACGTAATACAAAAACACCGACTTTCAGAGACGATACCCAACGGCTTTTGATCTCAACCCGTCAGAAAAAAGACGCAACAAAAAAAAGCACAACTGCAATATTTCCAAAAAACGGACACGTAAAATTCGTAAGGAAAAGTGCACGCATAATTGAAAAAACGGAAATTTCCCTTGGCTTCGGCCAAGTCGCGCGTGTGCGCGCAATACGAGCGGCATGGCGGCAAAAATCAAGCCGCATGATCCCGACCCGGCAATTGTATCACGTCAGGAGGGGGCAAAATATGGCCGCCGGGTTGGCGTTGTGAGCTCGAAATCGAGTTAAAAGAACAGTTGGATCTCGACCCAACAATTCGACTGAAGGCCTATGGTCCGCGGTCTAATGCACTTAAGTAAAGGTAAAAAAATACTCGCCTCGCAGAGCTTTGGAACTGAACCCAAAAAAAGAACCTATTATAGCGGGATTAAAGCTGGAAACTCTGCTTTACTGCAATGTCTTGGCCAAGGAAACCATAAGGAGAGCCGAGGGAGTTCCGTGAGCTCACGCTAGCAAGCCTCCACCGTGGTCGACAAAACAGGTGAACCTCGGCCACGGAGTAGCCTCGAATCGAGGAACGGTGAGGCTGAGCAGCTCCAAGTGTTCCAGCATTAGAAGCGAAGGTGGGAGGATCAGTAAGCTGCAAGCTCAATCCTCATTTTCATTACTATATTTTCACGAGGTAATTAAGATGCAGTGTTACACAATATGAGCACAAATCACCCCAACAGCCATTTCTACAATGGTTGTTTAATCGCCACCGTCGCACTTGGTGCGATTTTAGGAGCGGGGCTCGGCATGGTTTCAGCGTCAGCCTCACATCGAGTTTGAACATCATTTTTATTTATTATTAAAATTTCCCAATTCAACAACATCGGCCATCTTTGATCATCATGAAGTGTGCAGATGGTCGTTAAGATATCTCGCAAATCCTACCCATATCTGAGAAGTTGTTGAATCCCCAAGATATACTGAAACACAATCCTCTAGCTTCAGCGTATACCACTGACGAGTGCTATCTTAATGTATGGGAAAATTTCCAAATTACTTAATTCGTCGTACTACATTTGAGTGAGCAAATATGCACACACTAACTGAAAATGACAAAAAAACGTTAAATTACATTATTCGCACATAATTTCTGTTCAAGTCGTGATTGGAGAAGTTCCTCAATTCAAGCTTCTACACGTAAAACAGTTGTTGCCTAAAATTTATCAACGACTGGAACACATGCAAATAAAAAGCGTACACTTACGCCATAGGTTACTTCCAAGAAGGCTTAGCAAGCGCCCCAAATAAATGGACATACATGAAGCATAGTTCGATCACCGAATTTTGGCAGACGAAGCGGCGCGGTAAAAGGTGGAGCTTTTTACAAGAGAATTATCAGAAGCAAAACAGATCGCTCTTCCCAAAAATGTTGATCAAACACTCGCCCAGACATGAGGTCGCTGCTGGAGGTGGGCCGCTAGGGAAGGGTCTGGGCATCTGCGCAAAATTACGACTTTTTCCTGAAGAAGCCAAAGTAAACTCGTCGGTTGGGCGGCCGAAAGTCAGTCCATCATCATTGAACGGAAACGATGCACTAAAGCGCGCAAAGCATACGTTCATTCTAAAGAAATTCTGATTCGCCGCTAATAAAATTAGTAACAAATGTTACATGGAGATAATCCAAAAAATCACACGGCTTAGAAAATAAAATCTTCCAAGAAGGAAATTGATTGAATTATATCAGTCATAATACTCGTCAACGCTACAATCGGTAGATGAGAAAGCTAAGATCGAAAAAAATCGGTCTGATGTTAATAGACAGTTCTATAAATTCTTCCTAGCCTATAATAGTCGGAAATAATAGTTATACTTTCAAACTATGCCAAAATTAAGCTACGCACATCAGCCAGGCATCACAAGACTACAGTTTGCATGCTTGGAAGAAGAAATACCAGGTTTTCCTCAAAACGTAAACGAACACTTAAGAACGAAAAATTCAACTATGGCCATTAAAACTGCAGAGTCCCAGTCAGTTTTTGACGACAATGCACGTCGGAAAACGTAGTTTGAACTCAACATGTCCGAGCCTGCCTACCTGCCAGCGATGTAATTGTTAAAGTGAGTTTCAACAGGAAGCTGCGAAAAATATAAATAGGCCCTCAGACTCGAAGTTATTAATCAAATCAGTAGTTACTGGAGCCAGCTTAAAGTATGCTGTGATTAGCTACGTTAGAGAATATAGGCTAACTCAAAACATAGCGTAATTGATGCTTAACGCGAGAAGAATAGCGTAAAACATTATCGAAGGCAGCCATAAATAAACAACCAGGTCGAATTACAAAATTGTAAGTGCGCTTTCTTGTTTTCTCTGTGGGCGGTTGGGTGACAGAAGATGAATCGAATTATTCTTAAGAACCACGACATTAACGAAGATCATAATACTGTTCAGGCAGTTTTGAGCTACAGCGTCGCCGGTAGACAGCACACCTCCTGACTGATAATTGTCGATCCTCCTTGTGGCTGGAGTGTGTTCTCTCACCCTCCCCCAGAATGCTCCAAGAGAGATGGCTATGTGTGGGACCGGACCCCATCAAGGCTCCGTCAAAAACTGACAGGACGAGGAACTTTCTCCCCTCATTTCAGCCTGGGATCAGAGTGCCTTTTCCACCTCAACAAATCAGTGCTTTTATCCATAGATCTGTTTACGCAAAGATCACCACAATATTTAACAGCATTTCTAACTTAACCACTGTCAACACGCTGCTCATTCCTTTACTCCAAGGATCAAAAAGGCGATCGATAAAATGGACGTCAAAGCATGTGTCAGTACTAACGTCCTACGTACAAGAGCCGGCGCGTACAACTTTGGGCAGGCGTAGGCGTCGAGATCACATTGGTATCGATCGAGGCGCGTCCCGCATGGATGCCGTGCGTGTGAAGACGTGTTTTGCGGATTATACGAGGTGCAGCACCGGAAACATCAGAAGCCAAGACAAGCGAGGCTAAAGTTGAAGGCTGCTTCACTGTGCGCAATACAAACTCAGTGAAACCGTCACTGACGAGCTTTATGCGCAAGCAGACTGCGCGTCACGCGAGTTCGATAAAAAAACTCTACGGTACATCTGACTCTTCGGTGTTCGCGTCAGTGGTTCTTTAACTTCGATTGCGCCCAAAGAATATGCGAGAATCCACTACTGCGTTTTTTATCAGTGCGTCTCATCGGACACGTGGCATTGTGAAACTTCTATAGAACAAAAAGGACAAATAGTAAAGGGAAACTCACAACAAAAGGTGGCACCGTTTGAAGTCAAGTGCAAGATGGACGTACTCTGGCACTGTCTAAAAGCCTCGAAACAGTGAATAAGTTACGAGCAAAAGTTCGCTGCACGTCAAAAGCACATTTACCTGCCTCTCTGGTGGACCAAAAAGTTGAAATTGGGACCTCCGTTCCCATAGAAACGATGCCAGATGATCTCACAACTAAGCATACCGTCGTCAATCGAACTCGGTGGGAGAACAATTTTGAAACGCAAGCTCACAAACGAAGGAAAACAAGCGAGTCCAACTGAACTGGGAAATAAACTGTATATTAAACGAGTAAAAAACGAATTTATCGTAATGCCATTAATGTAGCGTGTAATTAAAAATTGATTACAATAATAAACATAGGCTCTGATATGAGGTAGATCTCAGGCTTAAATTCGCACGAAAATAAAAATTAAAATACAATGAAGGTAGAAAAAATACCTGAACGATTAGGGCACAAGAGCTGGCACGGGAAAATAAAATCAGTAAAAGAAATGATGGAAGTGAAAATTGATGATAAAAAGTAGAAGAAATCACAGTATGAGCTAAAACCTTCACATTAAAACAAATTATCTGCTGCGGATAGCATTCTAAAAACTCAACAATATAAGTAGGAACGATAAAGAAATCCTTCAATATAGCATATAAAACCGCGACCGTAAATCATACACATCAAAAATCTCTCGAATGAGAGTGAAAATGTGGACCTCTTTTACTCTATTCAACTACATCCGTAAGAAATGAGTGGTGCTCGGAACGATAGTTGCCCGATCATCGACATCTCGGGAACACGAACAGGAAAGATCAAATGATGCTGAACAATCCGGTCATCGACCGTGGCTCCGTTCCCGCGAGACTGGCGCTCAAAAATGGCAGCCCGCTCAACTTCTTTGGTGGGAGGGCGTTTTTACGGAGCATGAGGAGCCGAGTTCTCGGCAGGGATGCGCAAGTTATGATCAATAAACTCGATTGAATATACAATAGAGCAGGTACGAGAATTTCATTGTTTGCTGATATTTCTAATCAAGCATTTTTCTCAAGATAATCTCGAATAGAAAAGGTGACTCGAAAACAGCCGCTCGTCAGTTCTCGCTCAGGTTGAAGCTCAACACGGAATGCGAAAATTGAGCATCCGGCAAGCGGCATGGATGACCGTGAGAAACGTGACACGTACCATAATTTACGCTCATAAGTTTAGCGTACCTCCTGAGTTCGCTCTAAGCGATAAAATGCAAGATTTCTTCATCACTCTTAACACCACATGCGGGCATCGCCCGTTGTTCCATCATTACGCTACGTCACGTGGTCAGCCAAAGCAAAAAAACACAGCTATACACGTCGCAGATGAGACGATCAACGGTGCTAAAACTTTGGCCTGAACTAAACTATGAATCGATATCATGACAGTTTGATGCGCACATCTATTTCCCCTCGCTTACGTCACCTGCGCGCAGCACTCCTCATACAAGCCGCAGCGCGCGCACACATGCCCCGTTGTGTGGGATTTCTTGATCACTCACGGAGCAGTCATGCACGCCGAGCTCCACGAAGCAATCATGCTATGGAGACCAAGGATCACGCAGCTCTCTTTAGTGACGTGTCTAAAAACCAGCTACATGAACGCACCAAAGTCTTATAGCCATCGCAGCTCCGAGAATTTTCAAAGAAATCAACGCGCCAACAGTTTCCCTCATTAGCGATACCTGGAATCCGCCGGGAGACTATAATGAGCAGTTCACAGTTGGTGTTTGAGATAAAAGATATCGGTTAAAACGCGATGTATGACGATAAATTAGCGAAATACCCGCTGCAATTGATTATAAGATGTTGAACTAATCCGGTGATTTGCAAGTACTTTCTCTACTCGATAATTGAATTGATAGAAATTACCAGAACTTCAAGTAGTAAAGTCTATGATCAAAGACGGAAACGAACGAGAAAATGCAATTCCAAGACACCGGCAGTAGAGTCAGATTAGATTAGATTAGTTGGTTTTGTTGAAGCTCCCTATCCATTGAATGTGGTCTAAAGAAAGCGAAGAAAAAAGGGACTTTAGAAAAGGGGGAATCTAAGCACAGGTGTGTTTCTACATTGGATTCTCTGCGCATAAAATGATAAATTAAAGAAGGAAAGGGAAGATTATTATTATTATTGGGGTTAGACGCAATGCACCGGCCTCGAGGGCTATACCGCATCGATAGAGTAGGGACCATCTAGTATGGACTTAGGAGAATGGGGAATCTATGCACAGGGTGTGTTCCCACACAAGATCCCCTGCGCATAGAAACAGCAAGTTAAGAAGGAAGAGGAAGAAAAGACAAACATGAGATAGCGAAGAAGGCGTGAAAATTGCAAGAAGCAAAATGGACATAAAGGATAGAAGTCCCGGAGGCCTATCTATGGCCAAGGTAAATCAACACTGCCGACCTGGGGGCGTAGAATCAAATCACTGTCATAGTAAGCCCAAGTTTCCGTCCGATTCAGATTTCGACAACTTTAGTGGGTAGAATTTCGTCTAAGTAAATTGGATTCCCATTATTTTTAACGGAAAATATAGCTTCAGTTTTCGTACAATCAGTGATCCCCGGACATATCTCTGAGAGGATTCGTGACGAAAACAGAGGTTCCATTGTGTTTAGAAAACTTTAACGCTGTGCGCGATATCTTTTTCCCAAAAGCACTTTTGACTCGTACAACGTAGATGTAAGACATTGTTTGCATGCAGAAGGAACGTAAGCGCACGAGAGCTCCGGACGCGAATTTGAAGCCATAACAGGCCTCTGACGTCAGTTTACGACTAAAATATTTCATTATTTTGATAAGTTTAACAAGTAGATACAACAGCGGGTCCTGTCCATGCTAGTAACAAGTGAAGATTAGAAAATTTCTATTAGCCTTGGTTATTTTAATGCGTTGGTCATAGCCAACATCGTAAAAGCAGTCACACGTAGACTACATCGTAAAAGCAGTATCAATCATGTCAAATACGACATTAATGAAGAGGCCAGTAGGGTCACCTTTTCCTTGAGGAGCAACATTTGTCCAAAAATGACTCACCGAAGCACTTATTCAGTTCAACTCACAGGTGATCGGAGCCTTAGAATGAATTCTCTTAATTCTCTGAACAGGCTAAAAGTATCTTGTTAGAACGCAGTAATGGAAGTTAGACTTCGAGTCCTTCCGGCAATAACGTGATTTGAATAAGTCATAAACATGAACAAACTTTCTAGCTTATGAGATTATTTAAGCAGCCAAACGAGCATCTGGAAAACTGAAATAGAACAATGTGAAGAAGAAGCAAGGTGCGTGTAGCTCGCATGAGATACTAGCACGTGAGGTAAAGCCGGTACGTACCACGTACATGGGTCATACGAGCTCAGCTGAAAAACGCCTCTCGACTTCTTGTGTGGTCCTACAGGGGCATACGCACATACTTGCGTACTTGGTATACCTCCCTCTCACGTACGTGGTCTGGCATGTTCAAATGTATGGTCTGGCACACTGAACTGTACGGTCTGGCACACTGAACTGTACGGTCTGGCACACTGAAGTCCACGGTCTGACATACACATGTATAGTTCAACTCTTATGAACACACACATGGATAGTTTAATTCGTATGAACACACATAAACTGTCCACATAGCTATGGCCACACACACACAAACATGTCTACACAGTTATAATGCAACGCTCGCCTAGACTCGCACACGAACTTCGGACTCGCAGAGTAGCACCTGCTCGTCCACTCCACAGAAATATGGCACACACGGTCCTGCAAGAACCCACCCATACATATGGTCACGCACAAGCACTCCATAAATCCGCACACGGCCGACTATTGCCCCATAAAAAGGGCGCTGCTGAACTGAGGTCCAGCAGGCGAGGACAAATAAAATTACCCGCGGACAAATTTGAATTAAGTTCCATGTTTAATGGGAAAAGAAAAACGATGCGAGGAAAAAGAAGTGTGAGACCTATATGATGAAGTCGAGGGCTGGAAAATTTTCTAAATTTGTGAAGAAATGTCAGCAGTAGAATACAAATCAATCTGTAAAGACACCAAGTTCAGATTTTGAAACCTACATGCAAAAAACAAGAAAATTTCGAAATAAGTAGAATAAGGATTGTAAATAAATAAAAGTTTGAGATCTCACTTGGTTTCGCTTTATAATCATTCAAATATACTGGCAACACAGGGGCAACAGTGACACTGCGCTATCAAATATAAAGGTAAATACACTGATGAGTCCACTAGCAATGTAGTGACTATGTTCTGACAATGTACTGGCATATGCCAACAATGAGATCCAAGAATCCTTTCACGAATAAAATTTTAAATAATAATTATATACTGTACAAGAGCTTTTCCTTCAATATCAAAATAACTTAGCAAGTTATCTTCATTGATTCACATTAGAGCTCGTTTATTAATTCTGTAAGAACATGCAGTTAATAATACTAAGGGTTGACGTTAAGAATACCAAAACACAAGCAAAATATTCCATGCGTATTTTCAGTATAAAAAATACTCGATTCGAAATGTTTTCCCTGAAAAATCTCTGATAACAAAAAGTTACATCGAAGGGAAGCGACTCCAGACACCACCCAACTATTGCGTACGACTATTCCACATACCGTCAAAAATTTAATATAATATAGAATGACCTTATTCCAAATACTCGAAAACATCGTGCATCGATACCATTCCCGGTATCCATCTAAAACAGCCTAACGCCGGCCGATGCAGAACTCGATACCTGATTAATCGGCGACAGACCAGGTAAATGTTTATGAAAGTTTCACTCTACATTTGCATGATTAAATGGAAAACAGAGCTCTTAAGTCAGGCATGGCTACGGCCTGACATTCATATCCAGATGATGAATTGTACAAGTTCTGTGAAACTCGTTAAAAACGAGTACGTATACGGAGACATTAACATTTTTCAGCATTACTTCTTCGCCATGTGACACTCAGGACGCCAAGTGGCTCACCGTCTCTACAGTCCCTCGATACGAAAACGCGATTGAGCGTAATAATTAATATTGTGAGTAACGAGTTCAGTTAGAGTGGCCAGTCAAAGGCGCTGTGATTCTATGCTAAGTCGGCGGCCGACCTCGCCATTCTGTGGCTACACCCGTCGGTCAAGTCGCCAACGGACAAATGGGGAAGTCAATGTTAGATTCACAGAATGAGTGTCGACTCAAAAAGCTTCCAAACAGAAAACGCTTGAACTTAAGCTTTATAGGAACAAATGAGATAGACGCGTCCGCGTTCAAAGCTGAGCGCTCCAACGCTTCTTTTCCAGCCCATCTAGAAAGCGTACCACGAAGAAGAAAAAAATATGAACTCAGAGAGAACATGTAAATTAATTTTACCGAGTTACAACGACGACTAATTGATGTTTCTCGAGGAGAGTTTACACTGCTCTCGAGGCACTTTATTTCTGTTTGTCCTGGACTTTAGCAGCTGCAGGAGTTGCTCCTTGCATCAACAAAGCTCTTTGGCGTCAATACAGCCCACTGTGGCGTAAGTGGAACAACTTCATAAAAGTTAGTTGGTAGGTAGTTAGGTAGCATGGTCTGTCACCACGCAGGTAGGTTGGTAGGCAGGAGGGTTTGTATGGGCACAGGTACGTCGACAGGTGAGCAAGTACATAAACAGAGGGAGTCTGGTTGAAGATACATAAGAAGGTGATCCATATTAGGCAGCGGTTCAGAGAAAGATACAGGAACAAACATTTATCCAACAGCCACTTGGTGACTGTAAAATGAATTAGCCAGTAGAAGGTTTATGTGAGAAGGCGGACTACTGTATTCAGAGATAAATTTGAATTTTATCTAGCAATAGAGCGCTGTCACCTGTTATGTACATCTAATTTCGGCAAATTAAAAGTTCCGGAAGCAAAAAATATCATGCGAATAGCTTACTAATCAAAATTTATATGGATAAATTTTCACAGATGTCATGAAATAGATACATTTTTTTCATGTCACGGGCATAAGATATTAAAACCTGAAACACTGAAATCTAGTATTTAAAGAGATACAATCAATTCACATAATTTCTTGCACTAAATTAACATCTTTGAGAGTATAAGCTTGACTTTTCATATCTTCCTTTCCCTTGTACAAACAGGCAGGTGATGAGAAACTAGAAGGCTGAGAAGTCTCTCACGATTCTCTCAACGTCATATTCCGGGCAATCCAGATAAGATAAACAAAGGGCATGCTGAAAAGCATACATATTCAAAGTACGAACAAAGGAACTAAAAAAAACTTTTTACGCAGTAGTCTGAGGGTACATGAGAGATAAAGACGAGAGAGAGAGAGACCAGGACGATGGGACGCGCCATAATGCCGCGCTGCAGGGCTGAGGGAGAGGCTGGAGTGCTCCTGCGTGTAGCAGTAGAGGCCCATTGTGCTCTCTCGTACCATTGTAGTGCAGGAATACAATGTCCTCTGGCCGTGCCGTTAGCCCAACTTATGGAGTACTGTTGCTGTACGAGTCTTCTACAAGCGGAGGCAAATGTTTAACATTGCTGCACATGCGAGAAAGTTGCTAGCAATATGAGTCGCGATATTGCTGCTCAGATGTAGCACTTTAATGCGAGAACGGCAACCAGCGCATTCAGCAATGCCACAACATAGACGTGTGGCAGATGCATTAAATGGCGTGGGCCTACAACCACCCTAACGTTCCAGATAGCTGCAAGCAATTCAGGTATTTTTATTGTCGTGCTCTGTAGCGTGAGAGCTATAACTTCAGTATCGATCACTAGGTAACCAACTTGTTTTTTTATTATTTTCAAGTAATTGCGTAAATGCAGGTTGACATTGTGTAAGGAACGAGGTGTGCATATTTAAATAAAACTCTTGCACAAAAATTAAAGAGGCGTTTTCTCAAAAAAAATTACAATTACTCGTAAGATGTTATAGTAATGCAGCACTCAGTACGTCCAGTGAATATTTCGTGTAAATTCTAATTTAGTAAATTATGTAAATAAATGAAGGGTAAGTTTTGCGCTCAATAACTCAACAGAAAACATCATGTGTGACATTACGTCAGTTCATCATGGAAAGGCCATAAGATACAGAAGCAGCTTTCATGTAATTTGCAATTATAAAGCCCATATTATGAGATATGGAGCTCCGGAACCATTCATAATGCAGACCTGTCAATCTCAATTCTTGCCACTTCCACAGCTACAGACAGCCTCGTCAGCGGCCTCAGAAGGGGACTCTGAATTGTTAAGAGTCGGTGACGGATATGGTGACCAATTCGTTGCGACGTCGCATGGAGCAAACGTCTCATGATGGGGCAATAAAAATCAAAGAGGCCATCTTTCACAGAGGACGCCAAACCGAAGAGAGCTAATGATGTCAGCTCGGGAGATCGCCTCTAGAATATCAATTAGCTCGCAACTGGACGACATCATCTCCATGAACATGCGAGTTCTGGGAACCGAGTACGCTGCAGGAGCTATGGGCTGGCATCTCGGAAAAAGAATGCCAGCAGGCAATGGCTGGTTGGTAAGTAAGTCTACCCACAACTTAGGTATTCTCTTATTCTATTACAAAGCGAGTCTAGCAGGCTTCATTAATAATTGCTGTGCGGGCAGGCCTGGAAAGAGAGGTAGCGAGTGTTAGGAGTCTGGCACTCTCTTTTATTGCTCGACTGGAACGACTCTTTCTCCCCAGGCGCCGGTAGCGAAGAACTCTAACCGGCACAACTGCAAAGAGTTACACCTCAGGATTGATGCACCTACAATGGAGAGCCACCACGCAAAAAAGCACTCGAGCAAGCGCGGAAATTTCGCCCCTCTAAAGAACGTTTGCCTAGCATTAGCTAAATGAGAAATGAATGGGAATTGCTGTTAGGAACATAAAACGAGAGAAGTTTGGCAGCACCATTTGAATGACTGAGCATCTGTTAAAGAATGGTTTTATTTAAAACGTGTGGTCTTGGTAGCTGTTTAACAATGTTTATATGAACAATACTTTTCAACGCACAAAACTAGTCTAAGCGAGTTAATAATGCAAATGAGTAACCATACTTGAAAATTAGAGTTTTTAGTACCTAGGGTTGAACAGCTGTCAAAGTGCGATGTTTGGCGCCTGCCTGAAGCAAGGCAGCTCCTGTGAATGGACGATGGCAGACTTGAGAAAATCCCAAATACTTGAAGGAAAGGCTCGCGTCTCAAGGCCCCAGCAACGCTAATGCTTGTAAAACGTTTTGAAAAAAGAAGCAATGAAAACAGCTCGCCATTAATCGACCTGTGAGGTACTACTATGAAATCTAATAACAGAATATCCAGTGAATCGAAATAACGCCAAAGATACAAATAATATAAAAGGATCTATCGGAACTCAAAGCATCACTGTTATGTTCAATGCTCGAACACACTTTCTGTTCAATTTTGGCGACATCCGCCATTGAATTCCAAGGACATTAGTCAAATGACATCACAGTGGTATAAAATTTCCCTCTCTCGGTCATTACAAACTAGGGCAGCACCATAAAAGAGATAGAAAGAGAATGCCAGATTGATGCAAGATGCCCTGAGCAGAAGAAATAAACAGATACTCGTGAAAGACGTGGACTGGAGTAGTACGCTGGGATTTCTTGCATAAGGAAAGAACGGTCAGGATAAAGGAAAAAATAATGCCTGAAAAGTTTGCCCCCACTAGCCACCTAGACAACAATGCTCATTTTTATGAAGTTAGCTTGGAATGTCACAGAGTAGTGCTGTTCCTCAAGACACATTGACGAATGAAGACGCCATCAGCAAGCATGATGGCTGGAGTCGGACCACGAATTCACGACACACTCCCCGAGGAGTATCGTGCAGTCCCCTTCTATTTACAGAAGGACAATCTTCTGTGGTGCACGTCAACAGAGGAGCGGGTGTTAATAGCTCGTGAACGCTATTATTGTGAAGAGGATCCTCAGTTCTCGCATAGAAATGTTACAGAAATCTCTCATGCCCTAAATTTTTGACATACCTTGGAAAATTAGCCGAGTTCAAATGATAATCATAATAAAATTGTCTTACCAGGAGAGTTCTTTGGACCGTTGGCAACATAAAAGTCAAACGTTTCATTCATGCTAACACATAGACATACATGGCCTTATACACAACTGAACACAGATCAGTTGTGTATAAGGCCATGCAGTGTGTTGTGTATTAGGCCTTAAATTGTTAATTCAATTTTGCGAATACCGAAGATGAGTATCATTTTGATCGAAAGCTCGAATTTTAATGGACATTTATTTCTCCTGAGATGCTTTTACCCACTTTACTGTTACCATTGTAGTGATTATGGACATTAACGCAAGATTTTGAAAGAGGGCGTGAGCGAACTGTGGACTTTCAGGGCATAGAGGATTATTGTAACTTGGAAATGCAAATCGGCCCCTAGTACATGGGCGAATATCGTGTTCCAAATTGATTCTATTAACCACCAATAGTAAAATAACTAATTCGAAATAGGACTAGGATTAAAAAGTTTTTCATTCTGTGACACATAGATTGTTACATCAGAATCAAAGCCGACCAAGTGTAAATATTTTCGAGACGCTCCTATTAGTAGATAACCTTCCTGACAGACACCCGAATCCGAGGTGGCGCAGGGGCTTGGTCTCATCAGCCGCAGGGCCTAAGGATATGCATAGGAACAAAGCAGTCGTGGGCTGTTCGATGGCACCATAAGATCCCAAAACTTCACTGGCAGAAAGTCGATGGACGCAGCAGGCAGACATGGACTCGGCGACGATTAAGCAACTTTTCGAAGCGACCGCCAGTATAAGGGAGCGCCGCAGTTGCTCTTTTCCGCCTTAATGACTTAAGTTTCGTAATCAAGTAACAGCCATGAAGACTCCCGGGCGAAGTAGCACTAGATAATTAGGCGCCCCCTTTGAATTATTCTCTATCAATAAAGCAGCCTAGCTAGTGCCTCCCCAAAGGCTGTCAGAAGTCACGTTGGCGAAGTTCGAGCGCTCTCGGAGTCTGAGCCCAACATTTGAGCTCTCGCAGAGCTTGTGCTTAGGACTCGGGGGTACAGTAGGAATAAAGGGTAACAACTGAGAACTGCGATTACAGACTGAACGGTGCTTCAATATGCACAGCGAGTCCGACCTAATAGGGTAGGTTTATTCTATTAAAAAGGAAAAATAGTACAAATTATTATAGTTTAGGGAGCAGTGTTTTGAATTTTTTCGCGGTGCTACTGCCAGTCCCGCTGAGGTCTGGATCACCCGCGTGATATACGAGAACAAGTATTCGCCGAACTATTCACTGAATCAATATTAAAGATTTCAAAACAACAACGAATTAATCACAAGAAGAATACACGCATTAGAAAAAAGCAAGTTAATTCTAAGCTTTGGTACGGACGTCTCGATCAGAATTTCGTATAGGGTAATTTGATATCGAAGGAAATTGTAGAGGGGTCACAAATATTCTTAAAGATCAGTTCGAACTTTACTCTAATTGAGAAACAAAAACGCACAAACAACAATGTATTTCTTTTGAGCTGCCATTTAAAGACATTCATGAGAGTACAATATTGTTCCTGAACAACATGGTTTGTTTACGGAAGGGCGGAAATACCGCCTTTAATACAGAACATAGAAGAATGGTTCTATTTGGATACTACGTACCAAAAACGTTAATATTCAAAACTTATCTACCTTCTGAAATCCAGGAATGTACAAAAATACTCGACCTATTAACTAAACAGTGAAGAAGTATACATCGATATCAGATGAAAAGCGAAATTTAACCGTTCGAAAAACGTACATAACTGTTCACTACACGCAACACAATAAAAGATACTACGGCTTAATAGAAAGTCAAAACTGTCAAGTCAAATTCGGAGACTAAAATTTTTGTCGCCGTTGTTGCAGTCAATGAGCACGCCAGCAAAAAGGATTCGATTCAATCAAAGGAGGAGGAAAAACTAGCCAGAGGAGTACGGAAAGCTGCAACGACTCGCGAGACGTGACTTCGCAACAGACCGGCATGGCTGGCATCGTTCACGGCGCCCTAAAAAGAGGTAACGAAGAGTCTTACCGTATCTTAGATACGTACTGGATGTTCTTGCTTGCAACGTTACGACGAAGTTTTTCAGTACGTGTGATCTCATCTTGATCTTATTTGTCACAAAAGGTTGAGGGGAAATGAGTAGAGGTTTTGTTTCATTGATTGATCTTCCTTTAGAGAAGCGGATCCAGTACACAAATTTAATACCGGTGACCATTTTTGAAATTTGAATATCAGATGCATTTAATCAGAAGATTATTTCGGTGAAAATCTAAAGCTTGCGATGAAAAGAAAATGTTTTTCATCTGTTGGCTTGTCTAATTTTCCTTGGGATTTTAATCAGTGCATCTTAGGCATGCACCTTTCAAAGCGAAACGGATGTAGGTGTTTCATGCGGGTCTTAGGAATGCCCTTTGTCTGGTGTCGTCAGCCAGCCCGCCAACGCGGGGAAACACTGGTAGTACATAACGTGCTTCTCTCGAAGAATTCAGATCGATCAAAGTGCAAATATACAAGGGTACGGCGGACACTTTGGTTTCACTGTTCCTTAACAGGTTTGGAAAGACTCTTGCAGAAGTTTTCTTATTTTTTACATGGATTTTTAATTCTTCAGATCTGAGCACGAGCAAGTGCAGAGAAAGAGAGACCTAAAATGCTAACATGGCGACGGTAAACACGAGGGCTTGCTTCTCTTTGTGAAGTGCATAGAATTGACAGGCTATACTTGGCTAAGAAGTAAGTGTACAGAGATGAAATTCAGGCCGAGATTAAACAGCATTTACCGACCACGATATACAGCATCCACATAGCGAATATAAAAATTACTCAACAAAAAGCAATACAAAAAAACTACTTCAACTCTTCCATGTAGCATTTAGATTCACGCTGATGAAAATATTTTTCTTCACAAGAAACCCGAAACCATCGTTAATAGAATAATCATAGACGCCAAACAAGACGACAGTGTTCACATAAACATGGAGGATGCAAGGGGTAAAGCGACAGAGTAACCCCAAAGCGGGTAACCGCAGCGGCGAGAGGGTGGAGTCGAGGTAGACCGCTGATGTATGCCGCCCCACCAGGCCAGCACAATTAAGGAGGGTGTTTGTTCAGCACGCGCCGCACGCTAAATGAGACCTGGTGCCTGACGAATGGTTATCAAAACATGTCTTCGTGGCCGCGTGCCATGTTTCATACATCCTACCTACTAGGAGGCTTCATGCCAACGCGCCTAAATGACTACGTGTTAGCCAAAAAAGAAACTGCGAAAAACGAGCGAAAGATCAGAAAGCTGACACATAATCACGGTCGTTACGAGGCGTACGGCTTTAACCATCGTGTATATTAAGAGGTCGTTTGTACAGAACACAGGTTTCTTTCCTCATTGAGAAGGTAAAGCAGCTTCCATTACGGATACACTAAGGCAACATGGGCTGGTAACTGAGCGGAGGGTAGCCCATTATTCCAGCTGAGAAGCTCATGGGACAGTGACGAGAACAGACACTATCTGTTACTGGACTAGTGTCTCTACTGGGCCAGACAGTAAAGCAAATTAGGGTGAACCTGTGCCACGTGAATGCAGTAAGGAGCTCGATATCATTAGTGCACTGAGCACATCTCCTTTAATTGATTCCAGCACAGACGTGTGCACGCCGAATACCTGGGCCTGCCTGTGACACGGGGACTAAATAACTCGGTGAATGCGTCTCTCAACAGAAGTAGATACTCTTCACTTCAAGGTAACGTTGTTTCCGGAAAATGTGAACAAATTTAAATGATTAGTATGTTTCAAAACCTGGCTTAACTAATGATACACGTAAAAGTAAAAAATTGAACTCAGAGTGAAACTACAGTACGTTTTTACATATATTTGTGGATGCTGACGTCAACGAATTCAAGCTGAATGTTAGACTAAAACGTTCCTCTTTTTCAGCGGTAATCACAATGAATCTTCAACGCCAAGTCACAAAAAACAAGAAACCAAGCGTTCGTCTCGAAAGAAAGTCGAGAGACTGCGGAGCGCCAGCGCACGTCCCCAGCAAAGAGCGGCATCCTTATTTGCCTCTATCAAATCTCGCAAAGAGCCCTGCGAAAGCAGTCATTATTGTGGAGGGTGTCACAACAACTTAGTGCCGGGCGATGATATATACAAGTGCAGGGCCATCATGTATATATACAATCCAGGGCGCGACCGAACCGCTCGGCCCATATGGTGTAACTAATCTGCATTCCTCTACATCCCGGTCGATAATAAACCAAAGCGCAGGAGAGACAATTTAACGATATAATTGATTCTTTGCTACAAAATATAGCAGGAGAATATTAAGGCGAGCTCTGCAGTATAAACGGGGCATCACTGGCGGAGACTTGAGACTTACGCGTTGCGACTCGTATCTTGAATACCGATAGCGGCTTACCTCACCATCGGACACTCCCGCAATTTATGGAGCAATTTGGCGAATTTAATCTCACACCTCGCTTGGCTGGCTCTGTGTTGTGGCACCAACCGGCAGCTGGCGAATCAAAAGTAAGCGTCTGAGAGCATCATTTACATATGCACCAGTCACAGACAGGCACGGCCATTTATTGAAAGATATCACAGCTGAAATTATTATGACTGTTCATTCATGACTTCGTGGAAAAGAGGCACAACATGAACCATGTGTCTTTGAATTACCGCTGTCGATTAGATTATTAGTTGGTTAGTTTAAAACCCCCTAGCACAATGGAATGTAATCTCAAGAGAGCGAAAAGAAAGGGTCAGTTAGTATCGACTATAGCAAACGTAAAATCTTTGCATAGGTGTGTTCACACACAGGATTCCCTGTGCATAGAAAGAGCAAATAAAGGAGATGAAGAAAAATAAATAATAACCAGCAAAAACGCATGCAATGAGAATAAACAAAGGTGGACACGAACGATAGAAGTCTCGAAGGCCTCGCAAGAGTTGTTAAATTACCGCCGTCGCGATGGTTGAGTGAAAGAATATAAGAACCCGATAAAATCTCTAACGTGCTTCATAACGGTTCTTGCACCGACGCAGTATAAAACATTTATCTGATTTTGAAGCACTATCTCGTAGAGTGGCCCACATTGACAAAATTCAAGAGTTAACCCAAAATCGAGGTGGTAAATTCCTTTTCCAGATTACAATCAACTTCATGCCAAAAGCACAGCGTCGGGGCGTAAATACTGACACACCAAACAGCGAAAAAGCGCAGGAAAGAAGCACGTGAGGTGTCAAAATATGCGCATAATAAAGCAGCAACACCTGCTACAAAATGTGCCCGAGGAGTCTCTCAACCCGCGTCAACAGACCATTTGAAGCTATCTGCAGCTACGGGGCCAATAAAACCCGCAAGTAATTGCGAAACCTTCAAAACAAAGTAACTTCGGCGATTTACAAGATAGAAATCCTACACTACGGTGAACTAAACGCACATCTTCCAAGTCCGTGTACGTTGAGGACAATTACTTCAAAAGCTTCCAAAATGGCAGTCAAATAAGCGGACTTCACAGAAGCTCTGATCGCCATCGAGTCAAATCTCTGCGCATCCTCAGTGCGGTGGTGTTACGAACAGCACGCACTCATTTCAATAGAAATAGAGTCCAACTTAAACAGCCGTAGTTTAAATCTAAGGATCAAGCAATAGAGGTAACGGGAGAAAATACGGAGGCGCGGAGGAAGTAGAACGAATAAATAACTCTTAAGAACAACTTGAACATCACTATTCATCATTAATTTTTTCAGAATAATTCGATTTTTATTCTTAACCGCCAACTGCACTCGACAATTAAGGGACTTAGTTTACACGCGCTGACCAAAAAAAAAACGTATTAGATCACGTGCAGCTGTCGAGCATACTCGCACTACAGCACAATCTTAAGCTGTTTTTTTCTAGTTCAACCCATTGCGGCCTGACTTCATTTGTCACAGCAAAAGAACGTTTTTCTTTGCTTGACGTTATGTACCCATGCATGTTTGCATCAATGTTCGAATGGAAAATCACGGCGGTAAACTGTAGCATTGCTCGTCACATTCGTGATCAGATGCTGAGCGGGGAATGGATAGATTATAATTGATAGTTTAAAGCTCCCTATTCACACGAAGAGTGGTACAAGGAGAGCGAAGAGAGGGCCATTCACCATGGACTGAAGAAGACGTGGAATCTATGCCCAGGTGTGTTCCCACGCCGGATTGCCTACGCATAGCAGGTTAGTTAAGAAGGAAGAGGAAGTAAAGACGAAGAAGAGGTAGCAAAGAAGGTAAGAAAATTGAAAGAAGCAAAGTAGACACTTAAGATAGAAGTCCCAAAGGCCTATCCATACCCGAGATAACCTAACCGTGCACCCCTGGGGTCGCCAGTCCCTATAGCATACAATAGACAAACCTAATTAACCTGAACCTATTGCTTACCATACGCCTCTCACGAGGTTGAAAGATGAATTTAAACGTTAAAATAAGGCAAAAATAAAGTAAAATTTAAACTATCGTGAGCCTCGAGAGTCGCACCAGGCAGCTAATACCATCGCCTCGATAGGGTTAGCTGGCAGCCCTGCAACAGTTTCCAGTCAGTCAGACCTGCAGAGGCAAGAGCGGTTTGATGTTCTCACCACGTACGAAAGGGCGTCTAAGGCGGCCTTTCGTTTGAAAAAAGCACACATTAAGCTCAAGAGTGTTGTGACTTACGTCGAAAACCAGAATTTCTTTTGTTCGAGAACTTTGCTTCACAGGAGCAAGGGCAATAAAACACCAACAGGTCCTCACTCGCAAAAGGTTGTACTTAAGTCGGCTATATCTTCCAAATCTCCACATTTAAACTCTGCTCGGTAAATCTGCGCAACATTTTAGCCAATGTACAAATCAACTGAGTAACTCCATGGACGCTTTTTGCAGCACCTGAGCTCGTTCATAAGACGTTTGGGAGCGGAAAACATTTCTCAAAAAAAAGTTGCTACAAGCGAGTGATTCTCTGCCTCATTGCTCACCTCTCATGGAATGAACATTCTAAGCCACTCGTCATTTCCTGATGCCTTGAACTTATTCCAAAACAGCATGTACTTATGAGAGATGTAACTCGCTTTCTTGGAAAATTTAAATTACTCTGTGTTAATTGGATGACACGAGGAACATGATGCGCGAGTGCACAAGTTACGCACATTCACGGTACGGCGCTCCAATTCCAAGTGGTAGCCGGCCTATACGAGCGGGAACGCGTCTGCCAGAAGCAGACATCGCTCGCAACCGCACCTCATGGAGGAATGGAATGGCTTTCTGGCAGGAACTTCTGTTTTTTTTAAACGTCGCGGCGTTCAGGAATTGAGTTATTCAGGAATACTTGTCCAATGTGGTCGATCATTTGAAATATATTTCTCTTCGCAGCTATTGTGAAGGATTTGTTAAATACTTTGTTACATGACACACGCGTTCATTTTTCCCTAAATTCGTATGGATGCTTTCATTTTCAAGTAAGAATTTTACGTTAAAAGTACATATCATGGAGGACGAAATTACTCAAAAGTATTAATTGAATATTCTAAAGCATCACACAGATATTGTGAAACATTACCGGATGTTCTGGTGTGTTCATCGTACATTATCAAATATTTCACCTGAATTGAAGAATATCTCACCGATATTTTACGACTCGGAAGGAGCATTTATTCGGATGCATTCAATTTTGAAGAGAGGTACAAGAAACGAGCTTAAAATTTCAGCGATCAAGTCAAAACTCAACCTTGGATACCGTGGAGATGTTTGGGCCACACTGGGGTGCAGCCGCTTTGAGAGCATGGTGTGCCTTCGCAAATCCGCGAGGTGTTAAATGAGACCGTTCCTCTCTGCCGTTTGACGATACTGAGGCAAGGGAGGCCTCATAGTACTGAAACGATATAACCCTACACCCACAAGGCGGACTGCTCTGAATGTTGAGGTAAGGATCAGTTGGAAAACTCTAAAATTTAGTACATCTTTTTTTACATGAATATATAAACGTATACAGCACACTCAAGACAACACATTCAATAAAAGTACTTTTGATTATCCAGAATAACATTCTGCATCCCATAATCAGCCTCTTGCGTGCTCTTGTCCATAAACTTCCGTAAGTATTTTATCATAGCTCTGAGGAATTCGATTTTCGGCAGCGATAGTCACGCGCGAAGTACAAGTAATGGGCACGTACTGGCATGCCTTGACGGTTACGAATCCTACACTGAATTACATGAAGATATTTAGAAGACGGTTACTTAGCGTCAAGGAACAGGGAAGCTCCCAGGTAACAGGCAGGTCGGCAGGCAGGTCGGCAGGCAGGTCGGCAGGCAGGTAACAGGCAGGTCGGCAGGCAGGGACGCTGGGAGTACATGTCAGAGAATGACGGCCCTCTACACCCAAGGAAGGCAGGCGGCCTTCCAAGTTAGCTTATCAGGGCGGGCGCGAACAGGTTTCCCACATTTTATAAATTATTCTAAACGGCGCCTCCTACCCCGAGACGAGTGATGGAAGAGGGCAGGCACCTGCCGTAGAGACACTTATTTGTGCAGCACAAGACAAAGTGAAATAAGTGGAAAAATGGCATCGGTGAGCGCGCAGAAAATTGCTGGAAAGGTGGAAGAGCAATGAGTTTATGGTAGTAGTTATACTTTACACTGGTTTTATATTTCAATTGGGCATTGGTTGTCCGTTTTTTTAACAAAACCTACCTCATAGTACTGAAAAAACATAACCCTACACTCGCATGGCAGACTTCACTGAATGTTGAGGTAAGGATCAGTTGAAAAACTCTAAAATTTAGTACATCTTTTTTTACATGAATATATGAACGTAAAAATCAAATCAAAGGCAAGAACGAACAGAAGTGAATGAAAACAGGCCGTCCGATGTGCCCACCGCCACGGATCTTTAGAATAAACGCTGCAGTCACCACGCCGCACCACACTGCAGTCACCACACCGCACCCCATTGCAGTCACCACGCCACAGTCCCCACGCCACAGTCACCACACTGCAGTCACCACACTGCAGTCACCACACTGCAGTCACCACATTGCAATCACCACACTGCAATCACCCCACTGGTAGTCACCACACTACAGTCACCCCACTGGTAGTCACCACACTACAGTCACCACACTACAGTCACCACACTACAGTCACCACACTGCAGTCACTACAATACAGTTACTGCATCACAGTCTCTGCAGTGCAGTCACTACAATACAGTTACTGCTCTACAGTCAGAACATTGCAGATTTATTTACGTATGAGCGAAAAAGAAATGATAATTAGCTTTCTGAAATTACCCTAAATTCAACTGAAACCTTTTTACAGCAGTAAACCCTAACAAATTTGCCCACATACTCGTAGAGTATACTAACAACACATAATTATTAATATTATGATTCACTATGTCTTGCACTACATATACACACCATGTCCACAGCAGATATCTTATTATAACATGACATTACCTCTTACCTTGTCATCAATGTTGTTGAAAAATCTTTGGCATTAACTTTTTTCTGGTGATATACAGGTGGGGTCGTATCATACACTAATACCACTGTGTTTCAGGGCATGAATTTGCATCGAATGTTTTCGCACAGGAAATGGAAGAAAAAGACGCATCCAAATAAATACATAAATGAAGAAAGTTGCAGGCAACGTCTTTAATGACGCATTAAGATACATCGTTAAACACGTGCAACAATGATACAGAATTTAAAGAACAACTCCGAAGAATTTTATTGAATCCACGACGATTCAGAATAAGCTCGGCCGTTTAATCATGAAATACAAGGAGCGCACTCAATCCACTGTCGGCTACAATGGACCACATTGCGCAACGTTGCAAACGGTAGACAAATAGAAATTCAGTACACAGGGACCATCTCGCGAATCATTTATCACGAGCACCCGAAAGCGGTCGCGAATAAATCATCCTTGTCGCGGAATATATCTCGCAAGAACTTTTTATTACGCGACTCCAGACCAGGGCCCATCTTTCCTTTTCAAAAGGCGACCAGGCCTTAATATATCTGCTTATTGTTGTAGTCAGCGGAGCGAAAGCGGCTCTGAGATCCCAACTTCCAATTGGAGATGTCCCCAGTTCAGCGCACACGATACCATCAACAATGGAGAGTTAGCATAAGGGTGCCATCAGTTACACCACACCACGCACGTACCCACACACTGAAGGTTATCTCACGGCTGTGAAGGCAGATCTCAGAGCAGACAACTAGACCAACTTCAAGTCGCAACTAAAATCCAGAGAGCCTAGTTGAGTCCTACATGATGATAAGAGCTTTTATATCAAGTGCTAATAACTCATCTTCTAAATCGGTAATATTTACGTGATATATGGCTATACAGCGGCGATATCTTTCGACGCTTGAACAAAAACCTTATCGGTCACCGTAAGTGCTACTTTGTTAATGATTTGAGGATATTTTTTTACTTCAGTTCTTAGATCGTAGTGCAGTATTCTGGGGAAATGAGAAGCAATGTTGAAGTAAATCATTACTGTAATACACACAATAAAATGTAGCGATCATTTTATTGGTGCTAACCAAATAAACAAAAAGACTGGCTTTGGGCATTTGAAAGTTATAACGATAATATGCTGCATATTTATCGGAATGCAACGAGACATAGTGCAAGAAGTTTCTAGGACGTTATAAACGCAGTATGTTAAAAGACCATGAAACAAAAAAATCGCACGCTTATCAGCTATCTTCATAAGAAAAGGAGAAACTGCCAAGCATTAAAAAAGCACCGTCTTTATAAAGCAGGAGTTATTCACCTCCAGAGTGTCGATGCCCTCCACGAAGTCAACAGTCTTGAGTCTTGCATGCAAAGCGACTACTACAGCACAGGACACACAAATTTAAATACATCATAAGACAAATTTAAAGAAACACAAAAGGGTTTTGTTTCCGATACCGGACGTTATTGAATTGAGAAACATGAATTTATCACAACGCGCAAGAAATCGAGTGCGACTGCAAGCCAAAAGCTCAATTCGCTCCTTTCAGCTCAACATGCGACAGCAAGTGCAGCGGCGGCACATGAGCGCTGACTCGCATCATATTAAAAGAGCGAGATAATAGAGTAAACGGGCACGGCGCTCAAGCATGCGCTTAAATCAGTGATCAATGTCGTGCGAAGATGACATCGAAGATAGTTCCAGCTTGCCTTTCCTAGGAAAAAAACGCCCGATGAAAGCGCCCAGTCAATGCAACTGGCCCTCGACACGTTCTTCCTGCGGACTCAAACGCGCTCATCTGCATGAACTACATTTGCTGCATAGTTTAAATGGGCTGCGCACGAAGAGAGATATGAATATATAAATAAGCTCATTTAGAGACCATTATCGCGGTGTTAGAAAGCCGTTCTTCAGAAAAAGAAAGTTGCAACGTTTACAATTTCGCGGTAGTAAATACTGAACTTACTCATAAAACTATGTGAGTCTACCTAATTAATGTAAAGAACAAGAACTGCCACCTAGAAATTACACAGAGCAATACACACAGGTATTTCTCCCCGTTTAGTAAAGGACTTCTTACATTTAATTCAAGTAGTAAAATATTGAAGCACACGCCCCTCTTAATTTCCAGTTTACATCCAAGTTACACTAATTTACGACCACAAAAAATCATTACTCGTTAATATATTTCAAACTTGCTTAAGAGAAACGCTGAAAAATATTCCACTACACACACATCTACATAGTGATGCCCAAAAAAAGACTGCAACTACTACAGAGAACTTCAGGAAACAGATTCTCAGCGGAGTTTCGGAACAAGGCAGCGGCTTGAGATGACGTAAGCCAGTAACTCTGGAGCCTACAAAGAGAAAAGACCAACCAAAAATCCGAGTCGAGTTGGAAAACCCGGCCGAGAAAAAGTTCTGCTCGGACATCCGTAGTGACTGTCAAGAATTCAAGATAAACTTGTCAAGACAGCGAAGAATACACCCAGCAAAGGAGATCAGGGGCCCTTTGAAATGGTTTAATCTGCAGTAAAGGGACGACTCCGTAAATATCAGGGCCAAAAGAATATTGTATTCAAGTGTAGACTCACTGAAGAGGTGAATTTTATAATACTAAACAATGATTATTGTTAGTAAACTTGCCCCAACTATTGAACTGGACTGAAACCATGAAGTATACCAAACGCCGAACATACGAGCGCTCATCTGCGTTATTGTAAGCTAATACGAGATGCAGAGGGATAAAATTCGCTCGTAAATTCAGTGCATTGAAACATTTTTCTTGAATGGAGCCAAGTACACAAAAGATAAGCTCGAGCTAAACAGAACGACACACCCTAATGAGGTGCCTGCTAGCCGGAGTACCTCGGTACAGCGCAAGAGAAACCGAGAGAATAAAATAAAAATTAATCTATTAAAAGCATAGAATGAAATCCGAGAACGTAGGCAAAATATAAATAAATCACCAATGCAACGGTTACAAACATACACGATTTCAAAGCGTAATCATCTGTTCGATCGATCAGAGATTATCAGTCGAGTGCATTGGCTTCATAAACCGGAATTTCTGAAGCGGCCAAATTATGTGCTGAACATGGTGAGGCATTCCTAGCTGATTTGAGTTCATCGAAGTCAAGAACAGCAACGGACGGCTGATAAACACTTGACATGTAACATGAAATTAGCGCGGCCACAAGTGAGCAGCTCTAAGCCGACGGGCACCACCGCCGCGCACATGTTGCCTCCGTGCACTGCTACGCACATGACGGCCAAGAAATACTTGTGAAGAGAGCAAGTAAGTCTGAAATTTCACTACGCAAATGAAGACTAGAAAATGGCCGCAAGGAGAGCAAGTGAATTTGAAATTTCATTACGCATATGAAGGACTAGAAAATAGTCGTAAAAACACAAAATGAATTTGAAATTTCACTACGCAAATGAAGACTAGAAAATAGTAGCAAAGAGAGCAAGTGAATTTGAAATTTCACTACGCATATGAAGCCTAGAAGATAGTTGCTCATGAAACAATTAATTTCTCCGTGCATTTATGAGACCTGGATTGCGTTCCAGGCTGAATCTCGGAGTCTCTTTTGCTCCATTCGCGAGGCCGATCTTAGCAGACTAATCGCCTTCCTTCTAGCAGCGTCGCATGCTGTAAAATCAATTGCTTTACGAGATGCTGGAACACGGCACGTAACTATGCGATCCTAAGCCATTATATTAACATTCAATTTCAAACAATTCGAATATGAGCCCATTTTACCGCAGCAACAACGTACCCTACAAATCTGGCCATGGAAAATAAGCGACATCAACTAATTTCAGCACGAACTTTTCATCATACCTGCTATTCCATGTCAAGTCGACATCGGAGCTTCACATGCAAGACTGAACTCGGCACTTATTCGAGGCAGAGATTTTGATGCTCCCTTCCAGCATTCAGAAGAGTAAATCTTACGAATAAGCTTTTAGAAAAATTACGCAATAATTGTTTCTAAAATTTTCAGTTACTCGTTTATTTGCGCCCAGGTTCCACATCACTTTGCAAACACGATGCAGTTTGGAGACCTAAAAAAAGCCCTAGGCTGCGATCTACAACATTTCTGTGACCTTCAGACACGCAGAGCAACTTTTCAAGGGAAGAAATAGAAGCAGCTTTTAAAGGCCTGAAAGCGCACACCTTTGAGCGACACCTCGCGGGGTTTCTGGAAAAGACAAAAGCCTTCGAATTAAAACTTGCAGGTTTCTTTTGGATTCAACGCCCGGGCATCGCCAAAAGGAGAAAGAGAAAGAAGACTCGAGGTAAAAATCAGCTTCGCGGAAAGTTAATTTGACTTCGAATTGTGAGAGCAAAAGAGCACGGCGGCGGCCAATGGTTTGGAAGACGGGAATGCGGCGAGCAGTGTTCTGGAATGCCGCTTGCGGCAATTGGGAACGGCCGAATAAAGGAGCGGGTTAATTTGCCCGTCATATTCACGGCGCGACTTCAACGCCGAAAAGCGAAAAATCCAAAACGATCTTTTCAGACTAGCCTCGCAAACTTACGAAAGGAACTGCACGACGGCGGCACACAAATGTAGACGTGCAAGAATAACTCGCGTTGACAGGCAAGGAAGTGTCTCCATGGCGCATATCCTAAGGTTAAATTAGCAGGTTACTGTCCCATACACTAAATTTTAAAACTGCATTGTTAGAGTATGCGGCACCGAATGATGCGCTCTTCTACCCTGCACTAAACGAGTTAAATTTTATCTTTTATATATATATATATATATATATATATATATATATATAAGCTTCACAGTGAAGCACTGATGAAAAAATTACCTTCGGTGTCATTCATGACATACTGTAATCAACTCGTGGTATAAATCTTAATAAATCATTTCCGTCCATCACTTCACAAAGTTGTTGAACGATGATGAGGAATGTCAAAGAAAAAAACACGTGATATTACCAACAGATATAAGAATGTCGTTGAGGGCGTACACTGAAGCACGGCAGCGAGAACCGAACATGTGTAAGCAAAAGAGATATCTATTTCCAAATGCACTTATGAAAATAAAAGTGCAAAAAGAGATAAGGTTATGTAGTGTTGAGAGAATATTCTAAATTGGAGAACATTAAACCTATAATTTAGTTCCCTAAACCAAGAGGCGCAATTATACTCACGATACAGAAGTTTAAAAAATGATCATGCGTGTCATCCTGGCTAGACGAACATTTTTGCGCTCAGATGCTCAGTTTTGCTCAAAATTTATAGTCCTATTGTCCATAGTGTGACGAGCGAACTAAGGCATACGCCTCACTCCAAAGATAATTGAAAAAATCGTCTTGCACCGACAGTTTTAAGGCTTTGATGTAATGGAGTTTTTTTGTTTTGGTCCGAACTCGGTGGAGACAAAAGCAGAAAACGGTGAATAATTCCACGGTGCATTCGCTGGTTGAGAAAAGAAAATTACAGACACAATGGCAGGCTGGACGGAACTTTTTTGAACAGGGCCTTGGTGCAGCAAATTTATTGACGCTTGTTCGGACACTGACGACAATAACTGAAGCTGTATTGTTGGACTATATACACTCGTATTTTGGACACTTACGACAATAACTGATGCTTTATTGTTCCTCGAAATGAGGGGAAAGAGGACTGGGTAAGGCTCGTGAGGCACAGAATAGACCTGGCGACAATGGACGCTAAGCATGAGATTTGGCCACGCTTTCTTCCTCGCCGTTAGACCGATGCTCCACGTGTGACCCACGTCAACTCTGAAGCAGTATCAAAAGCAGTTTGTGATCGAACATATGGCAAGCTTCACATAAACAATAAATGTATTCTTCCCAACAAAGACAAATAAACCAACTGAAAATATCAGATATGGTAATAAAATACCCATTCCCAATTAGTACGTGAAATTATCCTTTTCAATAAAGAGCGACATAAACGATTTTCTTGATAAATTGTGTAATTAGCGAGAGACGCGAAAAACTTGAGTAGATCTGACTTGAAATTCACGATACAAATATACGTCATTCAGTCGATTGAACAACACGAGTCTCTGGGAGGTCAGGTCTCCCATAGAGGCACAGGTTGTAGTGCACGCTACAACGGTGGAGGCGGGCCATTCTTTTTCGTATTACACTGAACTATCGAACGCATGAACTTTTCCTACGTGGAAATGATGCGCGCTATCAAAAATGCACATCCGACAGCCTTCAGCTCACTTGTAAAACTTCTTTTAGAATTCACTGATGCTAAGTTCATCAAAATAATGACTAAATTCTCACTGATACACGAAGAATATGATGGAATATATTAAGAACACGAGGGAATACGTAGAAAACGTTCGCGAAATAAACATTTCCAAATTCGAAAAAATTAAGCATTTGTAGGGCCCAGACGAGTGCGATGTATCCAAGAATACGACCGTCGCACCAACAACGCATCGACTCGCACAAACCGAGGAAGAAATTCCCAAAGAATGAATGGAATGAAACATGGGAAAGACTCAAACCCCATGCCTTTTTATGGCCAAAATTTCTTGCGGCAAATTTGAGAACAGAGAATTTTGACACGAAGACATGACGCTCCGCCACGCGAATTATTCAAGGGTCTTGAAATTGGTCACGTATGATTACTTTGATGATCAGGTCGTTATTTTGTCATTATTTGCGTCGTTTGAGTCGCAGCCTGGCTCGTAAGTGGAGGGTTGGGCACGGCCATAATGATCGGCCAAGACGAGCAGGCTTGACGCTCCAAGTCGTTCTTTCTTTTTATCTTTTTCTCTTTCTTGCCTAAGCATGAGACCGAGCGCTGCCAGGTACGTTATTGGGAAAGCCATGAGACGCACTCCCCGTTCTTATCTTTCATGGGCAGGCGAGTGCAAGTTTAGAATCGAAAAAGTCAGTTGATCGACTAGCGATTTACTACTGTATTCGAGCAAACAGCGTATCAATCGCAGCATGAAGGTCCACGACGAGGTATAATTTAATGGCTCTATAGATTCGATATGTTGCTGAAGACAACAAATGAGAGCAGATTGCCCGTTGTACCTGCCATTACCTCAGAGCAAAACAGGAGGGGGACGGGGGAGAATGGACTGAAGATTCTTGTAAGTACAAACTTAAACGCGCAAAATATCGTCTTACGCCGAACGTTGAGGACTTTGCATCGACATACGTTCATGAGAAGATAACATTAATGTGTGTACTGGTTACGAACACGAACTGTGGTGATGTGTGATCTTGCACAGCGAAAAAACGCAAGCCCTTCAATGAAGACGCCACGAAAAAATCAATAAAAACATACGAGTTCAAAACATAATTCCTCCAGAACACGAGAGGGGAGGTAGCAATACCTAGACTTTCTTGCGAAATATTCAAGTGCCGGTTCAGTATTCGGAAGATACAGCTAGTGAAAGGGAAGGAGACCCGTAAAACCGTCCTTTGTTTCGGTGGTGCAGCGAGCGAGATTGGCTGTTCAGGAGCGTGACGTCCATCCCTCACGTTGAGTGAAGCACGAGAAGCAGAAGTTAATACACTCCTGCTTCTCGCACTCAACGCAATGAAAATGAAAATGGAACCGTGCGCAACGTATTTTCTCTAATGAGCGTCAAAAATGTACAACTTTCAAGTTATAATTCTTACGTACTTATGGGAGCCTCAATTGATATTTTTTGTGGAGGTTTATGTTCTGGTATCAAAGCCCAGCGATTTTAACATTGATTTGCCATCTCGTTTGACCACCTGAATTCATCGTGGGTAATAAGTTCTTACTAATGTTAGAATAAAATAAAATTCTTAGGTTAGTCAAAAAAAGGTTACGAGAGTCTAAAACATCACATTACACTTAGGAATTTTTATTATCACTTTCTTAATCTACGCAAAACGAAGAACCCCGCACCAATTAAAAGCTAATGTCAACCTTCATCGGGCCGGAATTACACACAAATCGTACGAAGACTACTACAGGTCGCAGAAGGCTGTCACACCATGTGAGTTAAGAGAGCCCTACTTTCCATTCGAAACAATATGAAGGGAACATCGCAAGGGATGTTGTCGGTAACGCATGGGCAG
>VOMN01106532.1:0-16692 GCA_014899125.1 Orchestia grillus | reverse complement strand
CCTGGTACATTAATCCTGCTGAATAATACCAGAGCGAAAAACAAGAAAAAATATATGTTAGTGTCACAATAAATACGTACTCCTCTAACTTAGCTCTGCAAAAAAAATTATCATTGTGTTTTTTACATTCTTGTTAAATGAATTAGGATTTGCGAGTTTGAACTTATGGTCTTATGGTTAGATATTCATAATGAAAATTTCATAGTCGAGCGTTCACAATAATCCTTCAATTTAACTGGTCATTGACAGCAAGCCTCCGTCTCTACATCAATTAGTTCTCCATCTTCCCAACATGTGTGTTAGCCCACTTTGAAGGTGTACCAACACCATGCCTTGGCTCTGGCTTCCCCGAAATAGCAGTAGAAGTATCCTTCCTGGCAGGAGAGAATCGTGCAGAGATTCTTTGGTGCCGGAGAATCCCCAGAAAATGTTGAGAGATGCTCGGTGTCTCGAGTCTCTAACGACTGCCCCTCAATGGCTGTGCCCCGATGCTTCTGGACGCTTCCTTGGCCACAACGATGAGCCCAGAGCAGCTCTTGCAGGCCGCTTGTGTCCGCAGCCGGCGGTGGTCTTACGTCCTGGAGCTTCTCGAGCATCGCGAGTAAAGCAACATTCTCCCATGCGCACAATTTTACACAGGAGCGTACTATCAACAAAGCATTTGCTTTCTCATCAGGCAATCGTTTTTTAAGCAAAGGCGCTCTACCAACAGAATGTTGCTTTTCTCATCAGGCGAGTTCTTTCATATGAGCGTTTTTAAACACGAGCGTATTACCCACAGAACGTTCGTTTTCTGATCAGACGAGCTCTTTCAGATGAGCGTTTGTAAACAAGAGCGTATTACACAGAACGTTCGTTTTCTGATCAGACGAGCTCTTTCAGATGAGCGTTTTACCAACAAAACGTTCGTTTTTTTCATTGAGCGAGTTCTTTGGCAAAACGTTTCTAGACAGGAGCTACTTGAAAGAAACGTTTCTACCTTCAATATACATAAAAAATGCATAAAGCATGGAAATTTTTTAACCTGCATCTGATCTATTATTCCCACGGTGAAATTAAACTTCAATATTCACCTGACCAGCTAAGCAAAGGTGCAGAACATGTTTCTCCCAAACACGAAGGCCTTCACGTTCACTTGCTCCTGGGGTCATCGTCTCAGTACAAAATGCAAAATGAACTCGCACTCGCTACCAGACTCATTGGGCAACTCATTAAAAAACGGTAATATTCGAACTCTAACGCATTTAGAAATCATATTTCAGTCAGCATACTGCCGCTTCAGCTCCTTGCAAACCTGAAGGTCACTATTCCTTATGAAGTCAAACGAGACTCGAAGATTCTAAGCAATATTGCGCTCATGGTTCACTTCAGCTTTATGTGCAGCTCATTACGAACTCGAAAGCGGGAGAATACTGGCTCGATTTCGACTTTGAAATCATGTAATTTTGTATCTTTTTCCTACTTAGTATTGATTTACTCCACAGTTTTAGTCTGATTTCGAATAAGTTTAAAATCAAATCGTGCGCAGTCTGTGGCCAAAAGTTGAGTAAGTTCAGCCCACATCGGTTGAGTTGAACGACTTTGCCAAACAAAAATTGGGAGACCCTTGGGACTCGAGGGCACGTCCTCCAGCTGGCATACATTTTGGGAAAATGGGCCTCATGGATGACGCCCTCGAAGGCCTCGCCTCCTAATTTTCCAGATGTTCTTTCCTGAAAAAAGAATCGGGGAGGAACCAGACCTCGAAAGCTGCGATTTTCGAGGCTACGACGTGCTCAAAAATTGCAAGTGTCAATTGTTTTTTCAAAATACGAGGTTTTGATCTCCTCGCCTCCTGGGAAAAGAGCTTTCGAAAAATTGGAATTGAGCTCACTCTCAAAGGAATGTTTTTAAAAAGGTATGATCATTTAAAAATTATGTTCGCCGATGCATTACCGTGGAGCTTAATCCTCAGGCATAAAATTGAGCTTCAAACAGAGATTTTGGAAATCGACTGGCAGAAACAATGTAAATGAGAAGCAATGATTCTTAGCGAATATGAGCTTTTTAGTTCACAATTCGAAAGTCATTCCTGGAAGTGTTGCTCATTCTAATTCAGTCATTTTTAAGCCTTGCTAAGCTGTTATCCGCTTCCGACGTCAGTTCAGAAGAATTAAATACAGAATTGTTATAATTTGATACTTATTTCCAATGTGCTATTTTACTTACAATTTTGAAATATCTATCTTATGTAGAAGATATATTAAATCGACTAGGACAAAATATGGTATTTTCATCTTCCACATGCACCAGGTGGAGCTAAGCCTGAGAATGCAAGATGCTATATGAGCCCCCCGGACAAAAAATTAGTCACTGCTGGTGATATGGTGTAGGACCTCCGAGAGCACGAATAATGGCGGAAATTCTGCGCGTGAGTGAGTCTACAAGTATCGTACGTAATGTACACCTGGCTGCTTTCAAAGTACTCTTGCGTCAGCTGACATCGCAGTGCGGTCACAGGACATGGACGATCTTCTCGATGTCCAACTTGCCGTTCTAGGTGGTCCCACAAATTTCCTATTGGGTTCATGTCTGGGGGCTTAGATTGTCAATCTAAGTGCCTGAAATATCTTGAATGACTGTCATACTAATTAATGACAATTTTGGCTCGATGCACCCGGCAGTTATCATCATGAATGATACGCAAAACAGCATGCCTTCCTTCGTTCAGATATTGTGCAAATGGGAATATTTAATAATCTAGCAGCTCAATGTAGCCTTGCTGGTTTATTTTGACATATACCTCAGCGAAAGGACTGACTTCTGTGTAGTTGAAACAGTCTCAGAACATGACAGACCCTCCTTCTTGTACTGGCCCTTGCTCACAAGCTACCTAGATGGCTTCATGATATATCCGATGAACGCGAATGTGAGAATCCTTGCTATTGAAAGAATGGTAATTTATTTGACCACATGACACTTCTCCACTCCTCTACAGTCCAATGGGCTTGTGCTTTGGCCATGCTTCCACGAGTGATCATATGGCCAGGAGTTAACATAGGCCGTTCACGAACCACTGTGTTCCATATATACATTGCATAGAGTTCCCTATTAAGAATTCCTTCAGAAACAGCAAGATAAGGGCCTTAATTGGCGTTTCACTCCAATTTTATCCTTGATGCACAGTGATTCCGGTCAACAATTTGGGACACGAGTTAGAGGTCCCTATCGGTTCGAGTTCACTTCCTATACAATTTTGTCATGAATTACTGTATATAAAGGATTGTGTGCATTGCTGGTAGATCGCATAAAAATGCGGTATGGAATACCAGCGAATTCGGCTACTTCCTTCACTGGGTGTTGCTTACCATGACTAAATGCAATACCCTCTTTTGCCATTCCGAGACATCTTGCTTTCGTTCCATCTTTGTGGGGCAATAAAGAAACAAGTCTACACCTTGCTAGATCTAAAATAAGACTTATACCTATTTAGTACTTGAATGTAACCTAAACTTCGGTCCCACCTTTGAAAATCGATTGATCAGCGTAAAAAATAACTGGAGCTCGAAAAACAATAGGTGACTTATTTCTTGTCCGGGGGGAGCATACGTGCTGCGAGTTGCACTTTATAACAAGTTCGGGTTCTCAAAATATATTCAGTTTATGACACAATATCGGGATGACCTTCGATTTAAAGAAGGTTCCTGCTAATTCCAGTATTTCAATAAATTTTCAAGGCAATTGATGTATTATATATAAAGTTAGACTAATTAATGTGTTTTACTTCGTTTTCTAATGTGTCACTCTTTATTACAAATACTGAAATGTCATCTGTAAGCCAACAAAACACAATATAGTCTTGTTACAACATTTAATGCATTTGAGAAAACAACAGAAAACTATATCAGCAAAGTACATCATAGCAAAGTACATTGATACAGTATTAGGTGCATTATATGTCAACTTAATTTTCATGCTTGGAAATGACATCACATAGTCATTTCTCAATGGAATCTGTTCATTGACTGATCTGATCTGAGCAGCTGTTATGTACTCAGCGATACTTTAAATCTTTTCCCACAGGGTCTCCTTTGATGAATACTGGGCACCTCTTTCATAAACCTTTCGTTTCAAGATGAGCCATGGTTGTTTGATGGGGCTTAGGTCGGGTGACGCAGGAGGTCAAATCTTGAGATGTTTTCCTTTGATGGCCAGAGCATTCAGGAATGAAATGGTAGTCTTGGCTGGATGCGATATAGAGTTATCATGCATAAATATCGGCTTACGTCTGCCTGCAAGTGGCAGGTCATCTAACCATGGTTATAAGTGGTCATCAAGTAACTCGGTGTAGATTTTGTCGGTGACCTCCACTCCTTCTGGCACTCGAATGGTACTACCAGTTCATTGTCAATGATCCTTGTCCAAAATTCTCTTGCCTGCCTTCATCTTGTTGACGCCGAGAGTTACTGGGACGAGAGTCTCCATGAAGATGTCAGGCTTCGGCCTATCCATCCGGACCATCCAACGTAGCCAGGCGCTCATCCGTAAAAAGGACATTGCGAAAGTTTGTTTTCGTGTATTTTTTAGCCCAGACTATTCCCTTCTCTAAATGGGCGGGATATATTCAGGATGGGTTTGGCGACGGGATTCACACTCTTTGCCCCCCTCTTTGAGAAGCGAGCACATTAGGTGTCTCTGGATAAAGGTTCAAATCCAACTCTTTCAAATATTGCAGCACTGGTCACTCCAGGATGGCTCTCTCCTTGCCTACGTAATTTCCGTGTGTCCCTTTAGTTCAATGTTTCTTCTTTCCGCTTTGTCTTTCGTATCCATAGTGATAGGGTTCATTATGTACATACGACTGTAATGAACTTGCGTCCCTTGCTATTTTTTTGCTATGTCTACTACAGGAACATTTGCAAGCCCTTGGACAATCTCCGCCTTCTCCTCAGCTGTCAAACGTCGTTTTCTTGGCATATTCTCGCACCTGAAATAATGTGTCAAATACCAAAATACAAAGCATAACACATTCATTGATAAGACTTTGCTGTATCAATCAGTATCGATGTATTTTGAAACTGTATCATGAAACTGTATCTTGAAACTGTATCACTGTATTAATCATCTTGAAATTATATACGAATATTACCCATCGTAAGAACCTTTTTTGGATTGAAAGTAGCTGTGATACTGCCTCTAATACTGAAAACATTTTAAAAACTGAACTTGCACGAGAGCGTGAGTTCATTTCTGAGTTCCAGGAGTTATTTTGTTCTGTTATTCTGTTTCACTCAGATGATAATTTCATGAACATCGTAGCCGGCTGCATGAGCGCTTCGTTTCAGGACAAAGAGAAATGGAGATGATTTAAGAGTTATGCTGAAGAAATATCCCCACTCACAAGAATAAATTGAAATATCTTATGCACATTTTCCTACGTTTAGCAGCGATATTATATTTCGGCCGCTTTCGATTTCTAGCTGAAATTCTAAGACATTCCTATATTCAATTTAAAGGTATTATTTTTTAAGTCATTCCGACGTTCAGGCTGGAAATATTTTCCAGCGAAGTCGACTGGGAAGACCTTGTACACACATCAGCATGATGGACGTTGTAGAGTACAACGCTCGTCTCAAGAGAGCCATCAAAAATTCAACTTTTTTGCAACCCGTGCGGAATAGGAAGGAGGAAAATACATGAAAGAACAATCGCAATTGCAGGATAATATCATACTCCACCTGAACATTTCAAGCTTTGATAACAAATTTTGTAGCAGAAGGGTTGCTAGATTTGGAGGAATTAAATATATCGACTATTGTTTAGTACTTATCACTATCGACTCAAAAATTGTCTGCTAAAAATAATTTTTTATCTGGGATGAAGGGTAGTGCCTACGGCAAGTCATTCAAACTTTAAAGTTTTCTGACTTGTTCTCAAATGAAACTGAAGATATAAAATGCATCCGAATTCATTACTATAAATCCGTATTGATGTGTCCGCTTGAGTCCCAAGTTGCCGCTATGATGAGCTACTGCAGAAATTTAAACTTCGCAAGATATAAAACTTATCGAAAATGTAATAGTGTATAAATTTCAAACTGTGAAAATGCTCCTCTTAACCTCACACATCTGTCTGAATTCGAAAATGTGGAATTAAGATACTTCAAATTAGTAGTTTTCTAAAGTTCTTTCGAAATCCTGTCAAGAAAACTCATTCTGAGAGAAAATTTTCTAGTTGACATTCCAATTACCTTTAAAAATTTTAGCCACAATAATTAACTATTTATTATTTCTAGGGCTATACAAATCTAAAATAAAGAATTGCGTCAAATTATTTCATTGGAAATTACTGCAATTTTTCATCACTTCACGGACTCGACTAATTTACAAAAAACATCAGTTTTATATTTATGCAACTGATTTTATATTTCTTTAGAATTTCACATTTTGTACAGTATTGTATTATCTCTAAAATAATAATTCCTGGTGTTCCATAACGACGACGAGTAGCAAACAGCGTTTCCCAATGATTACGGAACATTCATAGTAATGAATTTTCTTACCAATTTGTATGAAATAACGTAAGAATTACGATATTGTTTTACAATTTCATTGATAGTTTCCAATCATTATCAAATCATGACATTTAGGTAATATTTATGAATAGAACTTAAAAAAGATTTAGTTTCGTATTTGTACCGATGATTTTGATACTTCCTTAGAAATTTATATTTCATACAATATTTTCTTACCTCTAAAATACCAATATATAATGTCCAAATGACGAATCCGAGTGATCATTGAAAATGTTGTTCGCTATTAGTATTCGTTATTTTAACATCATAATTTGGCATTTTTGAGGTAGGACAATATTGTATGAAATGTAAATTTCTAAGAAAATAAAAAATCATTGGTATAAATACAAACTGATGATTTTTGTATTTTTCGTATAAATGTTAACCAAATCTAATGATCTCGAAATAATTAGAGATTATTAATAGAAATGTAAAATAATACCGTGAGACTATACCCTTACTTTTTCTTATAAAAATTGGTAGAAAAATTAACCCTTTCGATATTGCGACGTTAGACTACGAATGTATCATAATCACTAAGGAACACTGTTCGCTACTAGTTGTCGTTATTTGAATATCAGGATATTAGTATTTCAGAGAGAACACAATACTGTACGAAGTGTACATTTCTAAGGAAATACAAAAACACTGGTAGCAATAAAAAACTGATTTTTTCGTGTTGAACGCATGAATATTACCTGAATATCATGAACTTCTAATGATTGATTACAATGAATGAAAATATAAAATGATATCATAAAGCTTCATAACTATTGGTAAAAGAATTAATCATTTCGATTTTACTTAAATTGATCATGAATGTTTTGTGAACATTAGGGAACACTGTTCGCTACTCGTTGTCGTTATTTGAACATAAGAAACTGGAATTTCAGAGGTAAGACAATACAGTCCGATATATAAATTTTTGAAGATATACAAAATCAATGATAGAAAAGCAAAACTGAGGCTTTTTTGTGTTCTGTACATAAATACTAACTAGATATCATGATTTCCGTATAATTAGAGATTATGAATGGGAATTTTTAAAATTATCGTAATAACGACAACGAGTAGCGAACAGTGTTCCCAATTGATTACGGAACATTCATAGTCAATTTTAGCCAAGTCGAAATTTTATTCTTTCCATTAATATTTACGGAAAAAATGAGGGCCCTACGATATTATTTTACATTTTAATTCATTGTTTCCAATAATTACGACTTCTTGATATTTAGTTAATATTTATGCGTAGAACACAAAAAAGCATCAGTTGTACACTTTTATAAATGATTTCGTCTATCCTTAAAATTTATACTTCGAACAGTATTATGTTATGTCTAAAATACTAATTCCAGATGTTCAATTAACGACAACGAGTAGCGAACAGTGTTCCCAATGATTACGGAACTTTCATAGTCAATTTTGGCAACATCGTGGAGAATAATTTTATCACCAATTTATATGAAAAAACGTACCGCTATAGCCCTACGATATTATTGTAAATTTGCATTCATAATCTTCAATTCTAGCGAAATCGTGATATTTAGTTAATATTCATGTGTGGAACACAAAAAAGCATCAGTTTTGTAGTTTTACCCTGCTCGTGTATTTAGTAGATATTTAAATTCCCAACAGTATTGTGCTCTCTATAAAATACTAATTCCTGATGTTCAAATAATAATAACAAGTAGCGAACAGTGCCCCCCAATGATTATGGAACATCCAGGGCCAATATTAGTAAAATCGAAAAGATGTTTTTTACTTTGAAAGATAATTTGAGCGGTTCGTGCATCTTCAAGAATTTCAAGAAGGAAGACAAAAAGTAGAAATTGAATAGTCCCATTTTACGATCGCTTGTATGAAGATGCGTCCATGAACTTCGTCCATAATAAGGCAATCAAATCCTTTTGCGTGTTTTGAAGGAAACTTCAGTCGTCTTTATATTTTAACTCGCCAACTTCCCGGCCATGAATCATTCTGTTTGACTTTGAGAGACCAATTTCCCTCTAAAAACTTAAGAATTTGTGGAGGACGCCAAATTTAAAAAGGGCAAAAGTTTTTCAAATTTCACCCTCGTGAGCATTGTAAAGTAACTTTCATCTTCGTGGAGCTCCCTGCAGGCTGAGGCGTGCGGTTGCGTTGGTGTTCGGTTTACGTCCGCATTTTCTACGTGAGTTTTGACTGTTCGTTTTGGCTTTGAATGTTCGTTCTTAAGTGACGTAGGTTTGGGTGTTAAATGACCTAGCATTTTATTCAAAACTAATAACTAATGTAGAGTATCTTGAAAGGCACTTATCGTTGTGCATGAGCCACGTTCAATTTAAATGTGAAAGAAGAACGAAGAGCATTTCCCCACTGAGATTTTACTCAAACAGAAAATATTTGAAATTGTATTCATCTCATAGAACGGAGTGGCTGGAGAGTACCCTAAATCAAGAACCCTTTTCCCCTACATGTATAAGTTGACCTATAAGCTTAGTATCTTTTTCGGCCCCATAAATAATGCTTTTCCTCAGGCTAGTTTGTTATCTATAACGAACCAACCTGTTATCTATAACGAACTAGCCTTTGTTATTTGATTGCGGGACTGTGCTAAGCGTAAATTAATTGAGGTAGACAAATGTTTCACAATAAAAAAAAGTAAAGATAGCTACTTTCAAATTTATCATTGTTTACTTAGAAAACTAATACATTGATAAAGGATATGCTAAATATTAAAGATGAACGTTTCGGCTAATTCAGCCATTTTTAACTCCTTAAATAGAAATTTAAAAGTACATAAACATTGGAATGTAACATTAAACTTACAGTCGTTAAGAGACTAAACTAACTGCAGAGGAAAGGTGGGCTGAGTATCGTTTAAAACAGGTGCGCTGCTGCTGGACTGGTGTGCACCCTGCTGGACTGGTGTGCACCCTGCTGGACTGGTGTGCACCCTGCAGGACGGGTGTGCACCCTGCTGGACTGGTGTGCTCGAGGCGCTAATCAGGAGCAAGCGCATTAAGGCAGAGCACAGGGGTGCGTGTGCCACTAATGAGCAGCGACGTGAGGCCTCATTAGCAGTAGGCCTATTGGCCTCATCACCTGTCACGCCTCACAGGGGCACCAGCGTCCCTGGGGCAGGAAGCACATCGCCTCGATGGCCCCCCATTTCTCACGCCATTATTTCACGACGCGCGGACCCGTGTGGGGGGGGGGGATTTATGACGAGGGTTGTGGACAAATGCGAGGATTAGGTCCTGCATAAAGTGGCCTTAACTAGGATAAAATGGCAATGACTTGGATAAAAATGGTGAAAATTTTAGTAAAATAGCTGTGACTTGAATAAATTCCTATGACTATGATAAAATAACTCTTCGTGGGATTAAATACCAATGCATTAGATAAAATAAGAATGACTGTAATAACATTACACTTATTGGGATAAAATAGCAATGACTTGGATGAAACTACTTTAAACAGGATGAAATATTAATAACCTGTATAAATTAAAAAAAAATGGGATAAAATAACAACAACTTGCACAAATATCAACGACTTTCTTAAAATTAAAGCGTGTTAGATTCTGAAATGAACCATTAGCATGGAGTCTTCTTTAGATTTGAAGTCGTAACTTTTGCACAGGGGTCGATAAAGTGTTTGGCGATAATTTTACATCACGCACTCGAGTTTTTGAGTGTTACAAACGATATTTTGAATGTCGGGAGGATGAACCTTCTAGTCAACTTGTAACACCAGGAATTTAGGAAAATATAAAAAATGAAAATATGGAAAAGAAAATATTAAAAATAAAGACTGATGTTTAAACGTGGCAAACATTGACAGAAAGCACAAAAGTTTTGCAAAAGGATTTGCAAATGGCAAAAGCTTGTGCAAAGATGAAACCATTAAAGCTCATGAGGAAGCAAAAGGAGAACAGGAAAAATATTTTTTCCGATATCACAGAATATACTAAACCGAACCTGAACGGATAAAACAAAAAGTTATCTTATGTGACGTTCGTTGATTTTCCATACGACCCTGAAACATAGCGTCAATCATTGCGTTGGAAGACCCCCATTTCGTTAAGAAGCAAAACAGCTCAAAGGAGTTAGTGCAAAAAAAGTCAAGTTTCTTTTGATATTTTGGCGTGCTCATGGTCGAGGAGGCAGCTCAGGGTCTAACGCAAGCCAGAAGTGCTACATTGAGGTCCTGGCCGCGCCGAGAGAAAATTGAAGAAGAGACCAGATCTATGGAACACCAGCTCATGGAAGCTGCTCCAGGACGATGCACCAGCGCACAATGCACTCCCCGTACAGCAGTTCTTAGCGGAGAAGAGAATTACTGCGCTCGAACATCCACCGTATTCGCCAGATCTCGCTCCATGGGACTTCTACCTGTTCCGAAAAGTGAAAAGTGTGTCGAAGGGAACAAATTTTTAGTCTGTAGAAGAGATCGGGGCAAAAAACGGCAGACTTGCTGTAGAGGGTGGTATAGGGCATAGGGAAATTTATAGGCAGCGGTTCAGTATATAAACGAGCATGGCGAGTAAATTGAAGAGATAAACAGCTATTGGTAATAAGTTTTTAAAGAAGCATATTTTCAGACCTGTGCCGTTACTGAACACCCACGCCTCGTATGACACTAATTATTTTAAAAGCAGGCGTTGTAATTTTAAAAGCACACTGCGTTATGCATGAGCTCACAGATACACCTCTCAGATCTGCGATCATCTGAACATCCTTGAAATGTTGATGCTGATGCAGAGGCGTCCCATGACCTTCAGTAACCATTAAAACCATTAAAAACTAACTAACCAATAAAAACTGTAATGCTCAAGTGTCCATTAACGTGCAGCGCGCAGCAACTCGGAGCTGACCATTGGAAGATCTCTTCACGACTTCACCCTAAACGACCGGCAAGCAAATGAAAATTCGCTATTAGTAATTTTAACTTGATTTCCGCATTTCATTTGAAAGCTAAGTTGTAATCTTACGCCTTAAAAACCGGATTTGTGACATGCGTGGTGTAGGGCTCATTACTGAATAAATAACTTATTTCTACTTGGAATTTAGGTAGAATCTTGACAACTCGATAGAGAGTGAATAGTTCTGCATGTATCAGTTAACTTCTGCCCCGCAAGCCGACTCTGAGACATAAAAGAGTGTCTACTCAATGGTAGAATGAAAGTAGATGCTAGAAAGGGTATCTACCTGGATTCATTTTCCTCCAAGCCTATACTAATCCTTTCTAACTATTCCCATTCCCAATCTAAATCCTTCAAAATGTATATTAATCACAATTGATTCTCCCAAAGCTGCATTAATTCAATCTTCTCAAACTTGCATTTCAATTCTAATCCTCCTAACTAAACGTATCTCAATCACAATCCTCCTAAACCTATTTCAATCACAATCTTCTCAAACCTACCTTATCTCCAATTCTCATGAACCCATCTCAATCACTTGCCTCCCAAAAATTTCTCAGTCCCAATCCTAACCAACCCTAATCCTTTCCTAACCCATCCCAATCCTTCTTAATCATTCCCAATCCCTATCCTAACCTATCCCAATCCTTCCCAACCATTGACGACAATCCTGATTCTAACCCATCACAATCCTCCCTAACCATTCCCAGTTCCAATCCTCCCAAACTTATCTCAGTCCCAATCCTGTCGATACTATTTCAATTGCAATCCTCTTCAACCACATGCAACCTCAATCCTTTTAAATCTCGCTTCGAATAGAGCCTCACTGAACGGGAGGGTCTGTGAGTTCGAACCCGAAATTGTGAAGGCGTAAACCACCTGTTGCCTCTGGTCGTGGCGGTGCCTGCGCCAGCGCTGGTGGCCGAGTTTCTAGAGCAGACATGGAGTTGCTAGAGCAGATATGGAGTTGCTAGAGCAGATATGGAGTTGCTAGAGCAGATATGGAGCTGCTAGAGCAGACATGGAGTTGTGAGAGCAGACATGGAGTTGCTAGAGCAGCTGTTCGTAATAATTTTGAGCTTAGACTCGAATAGCTGGGATATCTCTTCCTAATTACTTATGATTGAAACCAAGTACAACTGAAGTATCCGTTCCTAATACTTTATGAATAGAAGCTGGAATATCTCGAATATCTCTTCCTGATAATTTATGAATAAAAACTGGAATATCTGAAATACCTCTTCCAGATGATTTATGAAATAAAACGGAAGTAACTGGAGTATCTCGACTTGATCATTTATGAAGGAAAACTGAAATAATTGGTATACATTTTCCTTATAATTTATGAAAGAAAACTAAAATAACTGGAATGTCTTTCTCTAATAATTTATGACAGAAACTGGAATAACTCATCAAGTTCTCGATAGCAGTTGGCAAAAGAAATCTGTAATAGTTAACTTTCGTAATCGATTATAAAGTAAATTTTATGCCTTTTGATGCCGAGATCACAGCTAGAGCAGTTAACAGCGAACAGTGAATACAGCTACACAAGTATCACGATTTTCAGTTAGTGTTCGATGAATTTTATTTTGCCTAAATCTTTATTTCAATTCCCACTTAAAAAATATTCGACTACGTTATCTTTTAGTTAGGCCTTCGGATTTTCTATTTTATCTGTCCACTTTACTTCATTGCATCTTCATGCCTTCTTCGCTGATGATTCTTGATCTTTTCTGTTGTTTCCTGCTTAACTTGGTATTTTTGTGCCCAGGAAATCTTGCGTGGGAACACACTTATCCATAGATCCTTGTTCTCCAAGTTCCATAGCACATTGTCCCTTCTCTTTCGGTGCGATATAGTCTCAGTTACTGAAGCGCTGCTATCCTTGCTACTACTACAACTATTACTACTCAGGAAATATTAATACAATGCATTTAATTCGGTCACTGCAGAGCTTCTCTTTCGTGTGTGCCATCCTCGCTTGCATCGAGTCTCTGTTTGCGAAACGCTGATGGTTCGATGACGCCAAGGCACCAAAGAGAGTTTTATTCGCGCTGGTTACTTCTTACTGGCTTCTACATCCTCAAGTAAACCGCGGCTTATCCTCTCTTAGATGCAAGATCAATTTCCTGTACTGGGGGTTGCGAGGAGCCATATTTGCTGCAGAGTACAGGCACCAACTGAGAAATTAATTGCCTCCGCCAGATTTGGCTACTGCAAATACTGTACATACATGCCTAGGCCCCCACACCCGCCGGACGGACACCAAGCTCTTCGCTGCTTCCGCATTCAGACACTGGGATTATTTTAAAGTGAAAAGTCATTTTGAATATTTTCAATCTGAAGTTTGCACGGATTTTTGCAGAATTAAGAATTTCAGAGAGGCCAAAAAATTCATTTTCAACAATTTTGGCGTCAGCGAAGACATCACCAGCATACAGTAACTTTTTGCTTGTTTCAGGAACACGGAATGAGCAAGTGCGTCTTCGTGCTTCGTTGGTCTGTTCTTTGTATTTTTCTCCTTTTCGAACCTATTTGGCCATTGTCCGCCTCTGTAAGCTGCAGTTCAGAGGCACTCGGCGATAGCGTTGACAAAAGGCGCCGCCTAATGGGGGGGTGGTGTTGAGTGGGGGCCCGTAGGCACTCGATACTGAGCTGACGCTGAGCAGTCACTGCCCTGATACTGCGCTGATACCGCCCTGAGGCTGTGCTGATGCTGCGCTGATACTTGTAAGCCTATGCGTAGTCAAATCGTTTAAATAATTAAATCAGTACTTTCTACGAGCTAGAAAGTGTAAATTATTTAATTTACATCTCAAATACGATACTTTCTTCATTGATGAACTTTTTACAGTCGTCATGCTTTTAAGAGTTATTCAAAGCGATAGTTATTTCATAATGCTTTGTCCTTATACCTAAACTGGCGTCAATGAATACGGCTCGTGAAATCTGAATTAACGTTAGCCGGACCCTTGGTAACGCTGGGAATTTCAGCAGCTCCATTTTGAATGTCGAGACGCCGTTTATTCATCTAGCATAATGACCATTTTGCTGTGTGTGAGCCCTCAGTTTTCTTTCATAATTTCCTATTGACATAATTGGTACCTGCTGCCTGTTTTTTCTACGTTCATGTTAGCCCTTCTTGCATACTCATCTTGGCGGCTGACGTATGCAGGATGCGTAGATATCCCATTCTCCATGATTCACATTTGTTTTTATTTCGTAGTTTCGATGTCAAATAAAAATTCACAATATACGCAGATGTCATGGTAAAATATCCTCTGCACTAAGTAACTAATTACGTACTTACATGCAACGTGCGCTGATATGTTGCTGTACGAGTTCCGAAAAAAACAAATTCTTCTGAGCATTTTGCCTCTCGCTAATTTACAAGGAACTTACTGCACTGTACACTTTTAGTACCTGCACACTTGCTCAACCTGGTGCTCTCGTGTCAGTAATTCAAACCTCGGTGAGGAAACGGCCTCTAGCTTCCTGGTTAGCCCTCACCCATCGCAGTCAGAACGCGCGCATTCTTTTAGCACCGGAGCAGCGATGACGTCATCATTCCCGCTCGTCGAAGTCACACGTCTGAAGAATTTCGTTTTGACGCATTTCGACTGCCGTTAACAATTATGATCACTGAAAATAATAGCATAGTCTCAAACTCTTATTGTTTTGTTCAAAACTAGGTTGAACGAACGCCCGAAAGTATTATCATTCCTGAAAGATGTCAGAATTATAACAGTTGAGTATCTAAATCTTATGTTTTCGTTCAAAATTAGGGTGAATATGCACACAAGTGCATGAATTTAAGCGACCGATTTCACGATATTTCTTCATTTGATAGTTAAATTTGGTCCTTTTGGAGGAAATAGAATTCGATTTGGGAATACGACTGCCCGAAGTGCCCGAGCTTCGGCATGTGCCCCAGCCCTCCCTCGCCGACCCAAGCATGCACAAGCGCTGTGCCTGCAGGCAAGCAGGAGAGGTGGAGCAAGTCAAAGAACTACTGGTATTACTCTTGCTGGTGTTCGTTGGCTGCCATTAGTGTATAAAAGAACTGCTGGTGTTACTCTTTCCGCTATTCGTTGGCTGTCAGTAGAGAATAAAACTACCCTAGGAATAAGATATAAAGAGAAAGATAATAGTAATGTAGGTTTGATTGATCTTTTGACGATGTCTTCTAGAGGTCTTTATTTCTATTCAAGGTAAATTTTTTTATTCTTATTTTTCCCACACCTCATCAGGAGCTCAAAAACTTCCCGCGATTGAAACTAACGCATAGCACGATGTTCTACTTCACTTCGATGCGATCAAACTGTGAAAATTGAACGAATTTCAGTCGATTTTCACTTCTTATCGACGGCAAAATTTATCGAGGTCGTTCATGATTCCACGAGGTGTGAGAGTTTAAGTCACTCTAATTTGTGAATTTCTCTGACGCACTTCCATAATCACGACAAAGAAAGAGAATATCTTCATTACTGTGCGTTATATGGGACCCTTCAGACGATCAGTCAATGTCTGAAGACAGTGTCGGCAGACGCCCAGATATGGGCATCGAATTCTTACTTTGCTTTCTATTTTGTAGACATATCAGGGTCTGTACATCATGTCATTCCTGTCCCTTGACTCCGGCAAAACTCCAGAATGAAGAGCGAAGTCAGCATTCGGTGCTTATATTTGAGTGTCATTCGACACTGTCTCCAGACATTGACTGATCTTGAGAAGGGCGTGTTACGCACACAAATGCAAGTTCACGTTGATCTCGTTTGAAGGCATCCGTTCCTTGCCTTCTTCAAGTCTTTACACAGCGGCCTCAAAAGCGCATAACAAGCCAGGAATAAATCATCCCGTGTGAAATTGGCTACCTTGAGCTTGCTCTCCAGAAAATCAAATCTGATATTAATACTCGCGTCGAAAAACTTACATCAAGAGCAGTTGGATCAGCAATTTTTTCCTCGAAGCTCCCGAAAATTGCCTTGTCCGTACCATGCCAAACTCGGCTGCAAAATGCTGACGTTCTCACATCTTTCTTCTTAAGAAATATGGGGAGCTTGGCTCGTTTTGGTGGCCTCCGCCGTGCATTTGACGCGTTCTCTCGAGCGACCTCAGGTGTTCGTTCACATTGTAATTGTGGCCGTACGCTCTGGTCATTACGCAGCCGACGATGCTGCTGTGAACGATATGTGTACTGTAGAGACGATATACTGTGCAGGCGATGTACTGT
>VOMN01106520.1:0-12668 GCA_014899125.1 Orchestia grillus | reverse complement strand
CCCGTTAAAAATAACGGGTTTTAATGAACACATTAATTGAAACAACTAATTTTGATGAACACATAATGAAAGTTATAAAATGACGTGACTAATATACAGCAATCAATTTAAAAATACATAAATTCTTCGAATTTGTGCTATTAACCTCGTTCGATTGTAAAAAATTGTATCCATGCTACCAAATTACTCTATATAAAAAGCAGTGGTTGGTTCAGTATTGTTTTTTTGTGTAAAAAATGAAAAGTTAATTTTGTTCTATGATATTCCTTCAGAAGCGGACACTAAATTCGTGGAAATAAGTTCTTGTGAGATTCGAAACGTCGAAAATAAATTTCAGCATGCCCTTGAGAAATATTATTTTTTGTCTCAACTCTCTATTGAAGGCCCTAATAACGAAAATTGAAAAAGTAACCGAAAAATCGTGAATAAAGAATTGTCCCTGGTCTTCAACAACACATGCCTAAGAGAGAACTCGTTTCCTACTCATACTAACATATATATAAATAAACATACATCGGGTATTATTGTTAGACTAGTACCACAATGGGCGCAGAGCTTTTTCGGTGTGTCAGTCGTGGGTAAGGGTACCTTACTTCTGGCTCACCCTGCGTAATATTGAAGATTAAATTTGCTGAGAGCAGGGTTACAATGTGTGAAGAAAATTATATTCTATTTTTAAATTTGAGTTTTTCTTCACACATTGTAATCCTGCTCTCGGCTAATTCAATCCTCAATATTATGTTTATCCATTCTGACGTAGCCTATTTACGGAACCACAGGTCTTATGTCCAATGTTTTTTCTTTGTTTGTTCCCTTGATAACGAGCTCTGCTTTACAACGTGAGAGCTTGGGTTGATAAATAGAAAAAAACAGTGAATGTGCTGAATTTTACGTAAAACCTTACAAGGTGGACCCTGAGCGTCCCTTATGCTAATAAACAACACGTGTGAGGCAAGTATGTAAACTTTTTTATTTATTTCCAAGAAGCACTTAATAGCTGCAGTCGTAGCGTCGTACTACATAGCTTATAATACTTTTTTGTCAACTGTATGAAAACCAGGAACTTCACAGTGGTTGCTTGCTTGAACATATTTTTTCTGTGCTTTTAAACTCAAAAATTTATCAACTTTCGAATACATTTCACTCCTCTTGAGAATGTTTACATTTCCGCACTTACAAATATGTCTGTACTGTACACGGGTACTCGAACACGCGCACGTGTTCCGAGCCTCATGAGCGTTATCACGTCTAGATTACGTTATCACTTTCCTCGGTTGTCAGTTCTGGCCTCTTTCACTATTTCTTATTTATCTCTTATGTTGTTGTTATAATTATGATCATAATGCCATGCTGAGACAACTTATTAGACGAGGTAACTTATCCACACAAAACTGAAATTTCTTTCATAACATGTTCAACAAAGATAATTCTCATAAGAGTTTAGAATGGAACCTTGGTAGTTACCATAACTCTTACCTGGAGTTATAAAACACGAGGCCAAGAAACACACCTTGACATATAGAAGCAGCTATAACTTGTTCGATTTGAATAATAAGTTCATTAATGACAAGCTTTAGAACGCAGCTCGCTTTTTGAGTTAGCCATGGGAAAGTCGTCCTCGATAAGGAACGCTCTGATAAGCGGGGGACCTTTTAATGAGAGGGCACCACTCTGGTGAGTTTGGAAGTAAACAAAGAAACAGCGAATATTGTTTGATATGGTAGTCATTCCGCACTTCAGAAAAGTAACTTCAGTTAAATAGAGTTCCAGAACTTAGAGCATTGTGAAAAGTCATAGAAATATTGTAATACCAACGCAAATCGAGAATATTGAAAACATTTTTATTTTTTGTACATTCCCTATTTATCATCTCCGAACTCACAGTATATCCATTTTATTGGGCTCTCCGTGCATCTAGAAAGACATCTGTTGCATTAAAATTTTTGATCTGCACGATACCTGAGGTAAAGATTATTGAATGCCTCTGTCTTTTCCCTCTATNACACACAACACGCGTCTCGCCACGCCTCAGATTGGCATCTAGATGTTTCTGAATTGGATCTCTTTGTGCGAACGCAGTTCTACTTTCACCTTATTGGCAGCACGGATTCTCGAAGGCATTCACCACTATGTCACCTTAATGGCCTCGTAACCTCAGTGTCGCCATATTTTCACCTCATTGACACCTTATTATCACCTCATTAACTCTTCATTGTTATCTTATTGACACCTTATTGCCCCTTTATTGTCATCTTATTGACATCCCATTGTCATTTTATTGCCACCTCAATGCCACCTTATTTGTCACCTTAATGACACCTTGTTTACAGCACTGATTTTCATTGGCAATGATTGCTTTGTCGTCAAACTTTGCAGATCGAAAGCTTTATTCTAGTTTGCAATAATTTTTATGAATAGATTGGTGTAATTTTTAGATCTTTGTGAACTTGTGTCAAACATTAACATAAGTTCTGCTAGTACTAGCATTTCATTATAAAAGTTCATATAAACTTGAGCGTAGTAAAGTTTTCATCTTTCATACAATCTCCTCCTCCGCCAGTAATCTCTGACTGTCTATCCACCACTCCTCCGATGCTTCTTTTATGAATCTTTTGTTTTGTTAGTCAATGAAGAGTTTAACAACATTTTAAACTCCGTCCCTACCACGTGCAGTCCTGGCCTTGTACCTGTCTACAATTTACTTTACAGATATATTCAGCGTGAGTGATATTTAGTTTGTTCTGTTAACTAAGCAATTCTAAATGAACTTTAAATAGTGAGTCAAATGCTATTAGTGATAGTAGCTTGTACATCATTCCATTCATCTATGGATTTATATTCTCGTCATTACTTTTTGTCTTTTGGAAAGCTTATTAAAAACCACGTCGGTGTCTAAAAAGGAATAGATTTTCAGATCGGGTCCACTAAATCCGCAGACTTTTAAAGACCACTATGAGTTTCCTGCATAACAAAGATGACGCTCCAAAAATTGTGGACCCGTCAATTATATCAGTACAAACTATGGGTCTGTTTAAGTTGTATTATTAGAGCGAAGCTTGTGGCCGTGCATGCCCTGCGCCGGCCTTGCAGCGCGGTGTCCGCACGCTGTTTAGAGCCTCCAATTACTAGTCGGAGCTCTTCACACCGGGACCTCTGATAACAGCTCCCATGGCTGCACAAAAACACCTGACCGCCCAGACGTTTATGGATCGTAAACCAGTTTATTTGTGAGTCTAAGACCCGCTCCGGGAATTCCTACACTGAATAACTTTACAAAATCATGCTGAAAGTATGAGTTATTGTGTCAGCGCGGGTACTGAGATTAAGTTTTACGAGAAACATTTTCGTAAGGTATTTTAACTCACCAAGTTATTCCTAGTTTTGTGGTTAGTTATGAAGCCGAAAGTGAGCTGTTAGGTACAAGTCCTTGAAATGCGAGCTTACAATTGTGCAAATTGCCTAAAACTTTAAAGAGTTCGTTGACTTCCTTTCGAACAAAATGGAAACTGCCCTTAAATAAATGTTTCTGATAGTAAATGTACAGCTCTGCCTTATTCTATGTACGATACTCCCGGACTTTGTACCCAGAAGATACCTAGCTTTCGAGAACGATTTTCATCAGACAGAAAGTGAATAAAAGCATCGAAGATGTACGATAGTGCGACCGGTTCGTGCCACTTCACGAGTATAGCGGCCTATTCGATGCAGATAGGCAAAAGGTTTACAAATGACATGTAAGCTTTTTTTACGTGTAAAACTCTTTTAATGTTGTTTATTTAAGACTTTATGGCATTTTTACTGTGTAGGAGTATAAAATATTATTTTTAAAGAGATCAAAATTATTTTGAAGAAATATCTCTGAAATAATACATTGAATAAGAACTTCGATTACCTTGAAACATACTCTTTGAACCTCTGTTAATAGACCTGATGATGAATTTGAACCTTGTCAAGAAATTTTCTTAATTATACCTTCATGTAAGAGCGCGTAGACGGAGAATCTCTTGCTAAGCTAAGTTTTATTACTATACGATTAGAAAAAGCTCTACGTTATGATGGAGCTCTAACTGACTTAAAAGTGCACTATATCAATTTCAAAAGTTTTAAGATTAAATAGAACGTATGTAGGTTTATGGAAGACGTAAAGGGACGATGTACATCAAATTTCTCTGTAACGTTCATTTTATACTCATGTTTATAAAACTTTATTCATTCGAGAATATAGAAGGGAATGGAACTTTTATTTGGTTGTTGTGCATTGTGTCGGTGGACCATGTAAAATGTGTTGATGGACCATGTACACTGCATGGGTGGAATGTATACAATGTGTGGGTCGACCATGTATAATGTGTGGGCAAACCATATATAATATATGGGTGTATCATGCACGCTTGTGGGGGGACCATGCACTGCACAATTTATGAATAAACCGGAGTCCATAAGAACGGGAGTAGGCAGTGTTTTCTACATATTTACGTGGCTGGACCATTTACAATGTGTGGGTGAACCGTGTTCCCTGTGTACGTGTGTGGACCATGTGTAACATGCAGGTAGACTGTTTTCCCTGTGTATGTGAGTGGGCCGTGTTTCCTTGGTACGTGGGTGGACTAAGTGCACACAACATGTGAGTGGACACAGTACAATGTGTGGGTGGGCTCTGTACGCTCTGGGAAGGAGCTAAATAACAACATCTTGGTAAATTCATGTAATAGATGGTTTATTTACAATTTGTACTGGATCAATTTGCACTCTAAGTAAAATTCGTGAGTGAGTCGTGAAACATGTGTGAGTGGTTCTTGTTAAATTTGTACCATAGATATCTTATTTACTATTTGCACAGGATCAGTTTGGCCTTTGATCTCTAACAGATTTGTGAGTCAGTCGTGGAAAATACTTTGGAGGAATCTGTTGAAGTTGTGGCAAGGACCCGTGCGAGTTGTGCTGCTAGTGCTAGCAATGTTCCCGTTCAGGGCCCTTCACACGATCAGTTAATGTCTGAAGACAGTGCGGAAGATACCCAAATATGAGCAATGCTAACTTCGCTCTCAATTCTGGAGTCTAGTTGGAAGTCAAGAGACCGTTCAGTCCCGTGACTTCTTACCAAACTCTAGAAGAGAGATCGAAATTTTTCACATCATTTTGAATGTTTACCTGACAGGAACAAAATAATTGTGATTTTTAATTACTTATGGAAGTAGTTTATTAATTCTTGCAACACATTCTAAGCGGGTGAATATGTTCATGTTAAAAAGACATGTTACGGGGCGTAAAAAGTTTTCCATTAAACCCATTAGTAGGCTGAACTCATCAAGCTTCTGTAAATTCCTACGACCTTGTTTGGGCTGTCCATGCTGCGATAAAAACACAAAGTCCGACGTAAGTCGCTGACTGGTATGTTTCTTATTATCTGCACTCATATCCGACGTGAGCTGTATCGATGAAGGGAACTAAAGCGATTGTCAATTGCAGAGCATCTAAATTAAAAAGTTTCTGGATGCCTGGCGGTGAAATGGGCAGCGCAGATTTATGTGCTATGCTTAGGCCGCCCCGGCCGGAGATTGGTCCACGCGCTGCCGTCTGTCGTGCAACACTTCATTATGAGGATTGAATGACTGTCGGGGAGCTCAGATATCCCTGTTAGAAATTTCTTAGGGAGATTTTTGCATAGATGTTGCATACTTACAGTTCTTTTTATGGTTCTCTCATGAAACCGAACAGTTCATTATTAGCTAGGCTTACCGGAAAACAAAATAAGCCTCATTACTACAATGTGATCTGTACATCTAAACAGATGGGACTGGAGAGTCGAGCTGTGATCCGTCATGGCGAGAGCAGGCGAATGAGCTTCCGAGCAGACGTGGGGCAGTCCTCAGCTCTTCAGAAGCGCCATCAATTTATTAGCCCTGCACGCAGGCCTCCAGGTAGCCTCCGCTTCGTGCCTGGGATTCAGGTATTCAGACCGGGGCTCTGTGTGACAATGGAGTCAAACTCGAAAAACTTTTCGGCTCACATTGCCTTGGGATTTAAAGTTACGGGCGAACAGAGGATAGCAAACAAAACTTGGCGTGATGTTCATCTAGTAGTTACAAAAAATATTATCTGTGACGTTAAGGGCTGTAAAATTCAGCGAGATCGCATAACTATTCCAAGTTTAGGTGGTTTACCGCAGTTAATTAGGACCTCTGGTCTCCATTAGTCTATTGGACATGTAAAATCAACACAGGCTCAGATGACTTACATCGCACTTGAAAGATGTTCAAAATTAATTTGCGTGCTCATTCATTTTACCAAAGCGATATTCATGAATTTCTAGAATTGTTGATCGCGTTCCGTAATGATTATACTGTGTAGCCTTAGGAAAACCATTCTCCTGCTGTGTTCTTAACTGGTTATGCAACCCGACTGATACATCAACATTCTCACTATAAGCAAGATACGTTAACTTATTTTCACGGAATTTCATTTCAATCTAATTTGTAGCTTGTAAAAGTACTTATTCCATGAAAGCTCACAGTAAATTGAAAAATTGCAATTAAAGTAATTTGACATATTATACGTTTGACGTCTCTTTAGCATGACGGAGAAAGAAAATAAAAATAACCACTCAAAGAAAATACAGAAAATATTTCCTTGTTACAGCTGTGTAGGAGTGATGAGACGTACCCAAATAGTTCATCATGCACTCATTCTTGAGTTTTAGAATTAGGCATTTTGTTTGACGTAGAATTTTAGTCGAAAATGTTTACGGATTGTAAAACAGAAGATAAATATTCCATCATGTCTCTCCTCGGCTACTCTATATATTGTGGAGCACCTTTATATAATAATTTCAGGACAAAAATAAGATAGACAATGTATAATTTTCCTTTGATGTGTTTTCGTCGCCATTTTTGAGGGATATGAAAACGAATGTGTAGCAAGGGATAGAATAAACACTCATACTAAAAATGTATTAATATTTTTTACGGACGTGGTCCAGCAATGTACAACGGAGGCTCTAATAATAATAATATCTATATTAGTAATCATAACTTTGTTTGAAAAATACAATCAGAAGTACAAAGACACATACGTTATATGTCCAAAGACACATACATCAAGTCTGTAGATATTATAGACAATTTAAATTGCGTATAATTGGGGAAACAATTCAGTTGAGAATCTGACAGAAGCAAGAGCACAAAAGAAATCGTTAAGGTACCACACTGTCTTGGAAAATTGTTTCATGTCAGAAAGTCGCATATACTGCGTTGTGGCGTGCATAAAAACTGTACTTCAAATGACTTAGAATGCGTACCTCCCTCGCATGCGCAGTTCATTCTGTCATATAAGTTTCGACTCCAAATACCAAATACGTCCGTTAAATTTGGTCCATAAAGAGTTCTCTTTTCCTCAAACGAGTATCTAGTGTACGATATTTATTATGAAACTGGGTGTACTCACAAGTGTTCGCTCACCTCATCGGTTCATCAGACGCTCTCTTGTCTTCCTGCCTACATCTCGTTCATGGCGCACTTTACGTTCATTGTGGATTATTAGTTGTCGTGTATGCATAGGAGTTTATACATAAATGCTTCGTTCATTATTACGAAAATTAGTATAGCAAAATATGAAATCCAAGCTCCACAGATATCAACACTCTTCTTCATCATTCAGCAGAAGCGGTGAAAAATTCTTACCAGTATGAACTGCAGCACAAAAATTAATTTCCAACAAGCATAAACACATCTAAAACCACAACCTTTCTGTTAAAAGTACACCATCTTTGGGGATTAATTCTGTCATAAATTCCTTAAACAGAAAGCTACAATTGTTGATGCGCCAAGAAAAAACATAAATGATGGTAACCAATGTCCATTAATCCCTCTAGTTTGTGCGCTTCGTTTTTGCGGAGCAGCTAAGAACATGCGTAAAAACTAAACTTTGGGCGAGAGTTCAATCTCAGTCATGGGCTGTCTTAAAGCATTTACAAACACTCCTCTGCTAACTCCTAATGCTCTAAATTAAGTGAACGTCGTCAAACGGCACAGTGCAATTAGGACGAGTGAAAAAAATTTACTTGGTAGTTACCTCAATTTGTTTTTTAAGTGATGTCGTGTTCTACTTGAAGAACTATCTTCTCTTCGCTTCCAATCAGACGAACATTCCTCGCCGTATTTATCGGGTACAAAATTACTCAAATGACGCTAACAGAATTTCTATTTATCTTGAGCGTTATAGAGACAGCACCGCTGGCTGCACGCCTCAGCGACCGCGCTCTGCCAAGCGTGACGAATGCTGCTGTCGTGCGTCGGTTGAGGAGTGGGCGACCCGTAGACTAAATAACTTTTGAGCCACAGCTGAGTAGCGACATAACAAACTTTGTCTTCAGTGATAATATGACTTACTAGTAGAGAAAAGAACGTCATGTACTGATCAGTAAGTCAGGTATTTTAATGGACTTACTGGTTTCTACCAATGAATAAGAACCTAGTCGGTCAGTTACTGACTGTCAGTCGGGATATTTTGCAGAACAGGTGAATTGCGGTTGGAATATTCTTACAGAAAGTGGCGTTGAGTATAAAAGTAAAATAAGTGTAAATTTACTGTAGAATCAACTCGTGACTATTCTCTGATGCAGACCAGCGTTACCTGAACCTGTTGCTGGTGAGGCGAGGTACCTCCGCACATTGACGTGTTTCTCATATGGTTCCTCCATGTACTTGTGCGTAGCTATAAAGCAAGTCGTCTCAGAATGACGGATTAAAATACTGGAATATAAATTAAACAGTTTTCAAGCTCTCCCAAGCATCAAGTTATGTAGATGAAAATGAATTTCTACGTAAAATCAGGCAAACGTTTCAATTCGAGCAGCCAAGGACTCCCAGCGCGGGATGTTGAGTTACAGCGTTGTTCAAGTCTGTTTCNAAGTGACGCTGAAATATCCATGAGTCCAAGCACAGAGCGTGTAACGGCATTGAAATCGAATAACGAGGGGGAATACGTACAAATAGTAATAATAATTTAGGAAGTTAGAGTTGAACTAATATCACAAAAGCAGCGCCGTCTACCTCATTGATTATTACTTGACTAAATTATTGATTTTGGTACCGTGTGAAGGATTTATGATGAACTCGAAGCGATGAAGCTTTGATCAAGAACAGCTTGATCTTGACGCCAATGTTTCCCTTGGCACCAAATTCAGCTGACGAGTTGGCAGGCTTTAGTTTGAGGGCGTCGCTGTTTTATAAGTCTTGCAATCTGCTCTTACATGTTCCTGATGTTGAGAAATAGTTTCCGCTGGGGCTCAACATCAAGTGTACGTGGTTGAATGATTCTAAGTAGTCAAGTAGCTACTCCAAAGCCGAATTTTGGCCTTAAGAAAAATGTGCTGCAGTTCAAGACAAAGCTTTGGATGAAAAAGGTAACAAAAATTTGCGCCCTCCTAGGCTTGAGGCATTCGATAAATATTGTTGATTAGGAGATTGCTTCAGTAACACCACACGTATCTAGTCAATTTTGGCAAAGATATCACGTACGGTCGACTCAAAGCGTAAATTTCATTGAGAACCGTGCTTAATTCTGAAGAGTTCTGTCGCTACACACGCACCGCCCTCGCGCTATCTCTGCGATCTTTCGAGGTCTTCACTCCAAGATTTTCAGTTTTTCTTCTCCATCTCACATTTTTGTACGCTCGTTTGTGCGTTGAGCACTCTAGTCGCACGAGAGTTAATGCAATAGGCTTGTCAAGGGCTGGGAGCCTTGCTCTCCCGCTCGAGAAAACAAGTTGCCAATCATTCTTCCCAGCACGCCCGCTCCACTCAGCAGTGTTGAGTTGGAATAGCTCAACACGGCCCGTCTGCTCACGCTGCAGCCCAGCAATCTCCTCCCAGCCAATTGACTCCTCCATCACGATCGGCAATGACCAATAATGATAAAGCTCAAATGGACAGCAATGACCCTTTGTGTCGAGGTTCTATTCGCCGGCTCCGGGAATATTGAGAAACTTACGATCCCTGCCTTATTTACTAGGAAAAATATCCAATAATCAAACGAGCGCAACATAGCCAACGAAACCTAAAATGAAGCTCACAGCCTGGGGAGAGTCATGATTCTGCTCCACGATACTGGTAAATGAAGTTAAAAAATATTCGCAGCTTGGATGAAGGTGTCATTTACGACCAGTCGAGGTGGAAATATCAAGTGCTTTATAAGCATGAGTTTTCCAAGCAAGGAAATAAATTGGTTGGAAACAGATTATTATTTTAAGAAAACAAACTTCAGAATGGTTTTCAGGAATTTTGCTGCAGGATAAAACTTGTCAAGAGATTTAGCAGCGTCAAAATATGGCGTTTATGGGGAGCAATGGTGAATATTTCAGGGTGGTGCGGTACGTAATTAATGCCAGTATTGTTAAGTAAAGGTAAAACTTTGCAGAATGATAAGTGTTCCAATAAAAGTGTTTCTATGCTAAACCGACGTTCAATAAAAAAAAAACTGACGGGAGATCGAGTTAGTGTATTTCATACTTGAAGTAATTTTTTTTATCTATTGTCTGCTTTAAGCTCTTTTAATTACATCTTATTGCGCATCTTTGCTATACTTTGGTTAATTGTTGAGTAAGTCTTGATCGCTTTAGCTGTATTCCATCGGTACCATCCCTTCCGGGCGCGTCAATAAACGTGGATTCTGCAGCACTCACTGCGATGAAGTAATTTAATTTTTTCTAGAGCACCGTTCGCTCGAAAGCGTTTTTTCACCTCGCATTCGAAAATAATTAACCCTGGACTACATCGGGTAGGAGGGCACGGGGATTCGGTGTTCAAATAAAGGACTGGGAAGGGAGGACTTGCAAATGTAATAGTAAACTTCTATCGTTGAGTTTCATTTGGCAAAGGAATTTTTCCCAAGAAAAAACTGCACCTCTGACGTCAAATTCATGAGTTTGAAACACATACGACAACCATTTATAATCATGAGGGTGAGAATTTCTGCCACCAGATGAAGAATGATCAGAGGCATGAACTCAAGAGTTTTGCCTCTTTCCAGAGAACTCTAGTCTGATATTTTATCTAGTCTTCACCCTTGGATTAGGGTGAAGTTAAACACCGGCTGCTAAATCCACTTGAAGGTTTGCTCCCCCGATGTAGCTGTCATGTGCACGCACGTGAACGCGGTACTTGAATCGAGCTCTGGCAAATAGAGGTTCTTTCAGGCCTGTCGCTCACTTATCAGGGCGATGAGTAAATTGGACTTAATAATTCACTGGAACCGTTTCTTTTTGTCCCAGATATTAAAGCGAAATTCATTTTTTCTGTATATCGGATGCGGAATTTAGTACTGATAAGAATCAATCAGACACCAGTCAGTGATCATTCGGAACGAATTTCAAGTATGAATTTGAGCTATTTAGCGAGGCTGGAAAGATTACCCTTGTCTTAAAAAAAACAACCAGTTTTCCACGCGAAGAAAATATAACGAAAGCAGTCGTTGATATTTTTTTCCCTTGGTATGTTTATTCTTTCAAGATTTGAACGAAACAATAAATTTTCTTGACCAAACTGCATTTTACCTAATGCCTATTTTTTGCGACTATGGCTTTGAAAGGATCTGAACCGACATGTGCAGCCAATTCAGAGTTGGAGGGTAGCCTCTACGTAGAGCAGATGAGGCGTACGGGCTGACACGACGGGAGCTGCACAATGGGAGACAGACAAAAGAAGTTGGTGATCGAGCGTCTCCCTGCCGTTGTGGTCCAGAGAAAGGTGCTCTCAATGGTGCCACGGCGAACAGGTTTGGTTGGAGGCCTTCTGTCATCGTGTGGGAACGCCGTGAGTGTGGGTCCTGACAGAGGGTGGCCAACCAGATGGTTCATGACATCAGCTGATGGTCACCAAGATTGTCTTATGGGCCCCGTGTTCAAAATTTTGTTATGGAACTAAGACATATTTCCGTCACTTAAGTGGTAGTTTGCTTCCTTATTAGTCGGGAGGTCTATGGTTCGATTACTTGTTAAGGAAGATTAAACACGATATTCCTAAAAAATGGTACACAACAACGGCCTCGCTCTAGGTGCAAAAATATTAAATTATATGATTTTAAAAATGTCTTCCTACTGTGTGAAACGCTAATGAAGAGTTTCTCGTGCTCTAAAAAGTTCTACAGTTATGATAAGAATTGGTGTATGATGCATGTTTATAATTTAACCTTTTTAAATATATTGAATACCTTGAAAATGTTTGGGCCTTTATGCCCTGGCCACACTCGGGTGCCGCCACTTTGTGTGCATGGTGTGCCTTCGCATATCCGCAAGATGTTGAATGAGACCGTTTCCCTCTGCCGTCTGATGATAGTGAGGCACGGGAGGCCTATCAGGGGTAGTTTGTAGAAAGTCTTCATACAGTACACACTAACCAGTACGATTTACGCAGGCTGAATTGCAACTGAGCCCTTGAAGAGCTTAGGATCTCGTAAGGCCTTGAAATATTCGTTGGAAAATCAATGATTTAGCTTACTGATATCCCTTTAAAATCCATCAGGTATCCAATTCCAGGTACCTGCGAGTGCGACTTAGGCTTTTGATGGAACGCTGTTTACCGTAACTGTCAATGTCATATCAAGTCATGTCAGCCCCTCCGCTCCCTTTATGTCCTATCAAGTCATGTCAGCCCCTCCGCCCCCTTTATGTC
>VOMN01106504.1:0-10888 GCA_014899125.1 Orchestia grillus | reverse complement strand
TATTGAACCTGTACAAGCAGTATTAATCACAGAAAGGATACCTATACAGTGGGGTATTTGAACTACTTACCAGAGGTCTAAAACTTGACTCGCGAGTTAAGTAAGTTCAGTTTATGTTAAAAAAATAGTATTACCACGCTAGCCACGATACCATCAGCAGAGCCGTAACACGATTTGCAAAAAATAGGTAAATAAAAACCCCTAGCGCCCCAAGTTTTGCCGCGACCTTCAACGAAAGTCTTTTTTGACCAGTCGCTCATCAAAGCTCTGTAGAAAGTCAATTCAAAAACAATCTCGAACATCGAAGAATATTACTTTGGCCATCCTTTGAGATACGTAATATGTTCTTCTTTCTCTTTCGGAAATTTGTTATTTTCGTTCCCTCGTTCTCATCCTTCAGCGAGCCCCTAATTGGTACCCAGCAGCTCGAGACCCACTGCCTGCGTCAGGTGTCTGGAGTCGACCGGCCCAAGAAAGAAGGATTTCAAATCAGTCTCTTGAGAGAGAAATGAGCTCTCGAGAGACTGCGCACTCCAAGACTCGAAATGGAAATGGAGTGTTTGCTCGGGAGATGCCAACCAGTTTCCAGCGTATATTTACGAATGCACCGAAATCGAAAAATATTGCTCACAGAAATATAGAAATATATTCTATGTACGTTGAAAAACGGAAAATGTTCTACACGTTGTGTCATTCGCTAGTAAAGATGAAACTGCTTTATAAGTTAGTGGAACTAATGATAGCACACTTTTAAATTTGTTTAGAGAATTTATTAATACTGCTCCAAATGTTTTGAAATTTTTGCTGAAATAGGACAATTTAACCAGTTTTCGATGTTGAATCACAATTTTTATATGAAATTATTTTTCAAAAACTAAGTTGGCAAATCATGAACTCATGGTAAATGTATGTTGGAAAAGAAGATAGCACATTTTAAAAGAAAATGTGTTTTCCGCATTACTCTGACGCTGGCGATGTAGAAACAGGTCCGAACTAAACAGCGGCGCGATACTGTCTCGTACTGCGTACTTGGAAATCATAAATCTACATTTTGTAACCAATTATCACCATGTGAATAAGGTGCGGTTTTACGGATCATGAAAACGGTCAAATAAGTGTTTTGAAAAGTGAAGGATTCACTAATTCAGATTTTTCTAAGAAGATGAAAAGATAGAAGAGAGAAAGACAAATTTCGGGCTTTTCAAAAATCTTTACATACAAGGAGCGTAAGACTCTGCCAGCACTTACAGAGTTGCATAAGCCTGAGAGAGAGGTGTGGGTGCAGGAAAAAGTGCAGTGGAACATTAGAAATTGGTCTGACGTGATTTTTTTCATTTTCACTGAACAACATTCGCACTGAAAAGTTCAACTTGGATGGACCTGATGCTTCTCAGTACTACTGGCACGACTTGAGAAACGAGGACCAAATCTTCAGCAAGCGGCCTTCCGGGGGAAGATCTCTCATGGTCTGGTGAACTTTTTCAATCAGAAGAACGGTGAGTCTAGTGAGAATGGCAGGTAAATGAAGCCCCCAGTAGTATATAGAAGTTTTAGAAACAAGTCTTCTTCTGTTTGTGGCCGAACATCATTCACAACACTCATCTTCCTGCAAAATAACGCCGCCATCCACACTGCAAGGCTTAATCATATCGAAATTTTGAGTTTGCCTGCGAAGTTTCCTCACCTATGGAGCATCGAAAACCTATGGGACGTTTTATCATGTCTATTTTATGCTAATGGAAAACGATATGAGGAATAAAAACGCTGTGGACCCCCAGAAAAGAATGTTGGGAGAATATACAAAGCACAGTACTGTCAAATCTGATCAATTTCATGAATAACCGTTATCTTGACGTGCTTCAATCAAAAGCGAATACGTGTAAATATTAGCAACTAGAGTTCATAGTTCAAGTTGTTATTCTGCATAGTAAAATGCAATTTTAACATAATGCGCTATCATTATTTCCAACAAATATAGCCTATAAGTTAATGATGTCTTTAATTACTTTTTGAAAAATGATCTCATGAGAAAATTGTGCTTTAATGCCGAAATTTGATAAAATTGTCGTTATTGCTGTATCAATTGAAGTCATTGTCCTTTGGAAATGAATTCACTGCATGATTTGAATCTAAATCCTGTCATGTCTATGACTACAAAAGTTTAAGCTAAAGATTTAACGGAATACCTTCATCATTTATTCTAACAGCGCGACACAAAAAAGCTGGTAGAGAGTACGGTGTTGTGACTCGAACACAAACTGACGTGAAAATGGATGCGGACGCCTCATGGGAGGATATGTTGTTAACTTATTTTGTCACATCCAGTCCCCTCCAAAATTAAAAAATAAATGTTAAAGCTGTAAAATTAAAAAAATATGAGCTCAATTTTCCTAATATTTTTACTGAAAGTAAACATGTACTGTATTTAAATTTTTGGCTAATTTTCCAGTTACCAGAAATAATACAAAAGTGGTAATGATTTTTTTTTATATATATGAGTGCCCAAAATCAAGGAACAAAACCAATTCCAGTACGAAAGCAAAACAACATAAGTAGTTATTTACAATATTTAGTACCGCGATCGTTGTTATCAATCACTGCTGGGCATCGACCCCACCAGGATTTCATCAAATGCAGTCACACGTCAACAGCAATCTTCATTCATTCCTCTAACCACTCATCTTCAAAATTTGCTGGATCTCTCGTCATGATATTCTCTCCTAGAATCTTTCATGCGATTTTATAGGATTCATGTTTTGACTCTGAAGAGGTAGGTCGATAACCTCTATTCATTGTTTCTGTTAATAATTCATAACCAGCTTTGCTTTATGGCAGGAAGCAATATGCTGCATAAATACAAGATTTTCAATTCCTAAATTCTGCGACACTGGTACGACATTTTTTCCTACACATTTTTGTACAAAGCGGTATCAACTTTACCGCTGAACAAACTTAAGTCTTCTTTATACAGGTAGATTTCAAACTTTCACCAATTCTTTTTTGTTGAAACTGTTAGCCAAAACTTCCGAATACATTGCATATCGATTCATCATTGAAAAATGCCTTGCTCCACGTTTCTTCTGTGCAATAGACGTGTTTGTATCCAAATGTCAGTCTTGCTGCCTAGTTCTTTTCACTAATCAGTGGCTTTTTCCGATGAGATATGCATAGTGGTCTCTTTCACGCAATCGTCTGGACCCAATTTGCAGTGAAACATTGAAGTCATCTTTAAATGTCCGAGAAATGTTACCGCAGTTAGAAAACATTCTCTGGGTGCTTGGCGTCGCATAACTCTGTCGTCCCTTGCTGCAGTTTTCCTGGGTCTACCCTGCTGCCTTGTGTTAGTTAGCCTACAATTTTCATCATAAAGTTTGAGAATTAGGCTCACAGCACTTATAGAACGATTATTCGTTTTAGGAATTTATTCAATTGTACAATTTTTCTTTCGTTAATTTACTCTGTCTGATTTTACAACTGTGTCCATTTTTCGACTTTTAGTCATAGTTAAAACTGCTGCAGTGATTCTAAGTGATCTTTATCTTCTCTATCTTAATTTCCCAATCACGACAAAGCTGGATATTTTGGAAGTTTCATCAATATCTTTATTATTGTTCCTTAATTGTAAACGCCTATAGATAAAAATGCTTCGTAACTTGCATCGTATTATTTCGGGTAGCTTGAAAATTTGCTGAAAATTTGAGTGCTGTTCATGTTTATTTGGTAGAAGTTTTAAGAAAATTGGGCTTTTATATTTTAAATTTTACAGTTGTAATATTTTTTCCTCAATTTTGGACGAGACTTAACATAGCTACAACATTTTACGAAGCATTAGCCTGTTTTTTTCTTTTGTACGACATCCTGCATATAAATTTCATTATAGAGGGCTGCTATGCAGTGCAAAACGCTGTGGTTGACAAACCTAACATTACTCTATAAAATTAGATCTAATTAATTAATATATAAATTACACCGTGAAACACAAAAACTGTTCGAAAGTTTATGAAATAGTAGAGGTATATAGAAATATTACGGAAATATAAAATTCATGAAACATTCTTTCCTGTGGTCTTCGTTCAACTTTTTTTGTGTCAGTTAGTTTTTGAATTACAAACCTGCACGTTCACTTGTTTCTTAAGCGTGTCTTCTATGAGGCCGATTCCCGAGACCACGATAAGGGAATGTAATTTATGAGCATCGTCAGTCCTTCTAATGCATCGGCGATGACTCTATTCTTTAGATATCAACGGACTTTTGCCTCTTATGAGGGACGAATGTAATGAGTGTATCCATAGACAAGCGTCGAATATATTTTCTTTAAACATCTAACCTTCATTCATGATAGTGATGATATTTGTAAGGTTGATCTGAGGAATTTATTCTAAGATAAGTTTAATTTTTGCCAAGCTTTTTGCCGAACTGCTGTGCACAATCTGTTTTCAATATGTGAGTGATAACATAACCGCAAATTCCTGTCCAACCAGTTGAATCATTGAATCATTTATGCACAGTCATTGAACCTGTGCAGTATTGATCACAGGCGGGATCACAATATTGATCACAGGTGGGATCACAGTATTGATCACAGGCGGGATCACAGTATTGATCACCGGCGGGATCCGCCCCTTAGTGATAGGGGCCGTATCTCGACTGCTTACCTGAGGTCCCGACACTCTATGCGGGGTTCCACAAGGGTCAACTCACACACGCGCGTATTCCCAATGGTTCAGTATTATGACGCGCTAATGTATGTTCGAATAATAACAAAATGACTGAACTGAATTCTAACTTGAATTGCAAATGTATGGTCTATTAGCTGTATAGCTTACTAGATTAATATTGTGTTACAGAAATTCAGGAAACAGCATTAAATCGAAGCCGCACTGGCTATGTTTATCAGAAGGAGTGACTTGTTTTGCAACAGTACAGTCATCGACTATTTGTTCATCAGACACTGACTATTCCTTGATGTTAAAAAATTATTTTTCTTCAATTTATCATTAACAACACTCCGCCGTGCATTCGCGCCTGGATGACGCGCATGAATGACGCGCATGGAAGACGCGCATGGAAGACGCGCATGGAAGACGCACTTGTTAGACACGCATGGAAGACGCGCATGGAAGACGCGCCTGGATGAAGCGCCTGGATGTCGCGCATGGAAAACGCACTTGTTAGACGCGCATGGAAGACGCGCATGGATAACGCGCATGGAAATGTGCTGCAAAATCATTACTGGCGTCAGTGCTGCTGCTGCCGCTAATTTGCTGTCACCGCAGTGTGGGAAAAGAAACAATCTACACAGTTCAATATTGCTTCCACAAGGGGCATGCTGGTCGATGGTTCAGGATTTTTCCAACAATAAAAAATCAATAACTGAAATACTGTTGACGCGCGTGTGAATATCGAGACACGATATGCAATTCACTCGAAACACGCTCGTAACACGCTCGCAACACGCTCGTACCAACGGACCTCAGCCCAGCGTACTCAGAAACAACTGGGATTTTTGAACACGATTTTAGGTCGTGAAACAAGCTATTTGAGCTGGAACTCGCTCGTGGGCAGGTAAATGCTTCAATTTTTGTAAAACAGAGAGCGATGTTGCCTGCATGTCCAGCGTTGACGGAGCACTTCTCGCCCCCTGTTACTCCGGTGATGAAAGCGGCGACTGCGGGTCAGGGGATACGGAAAAGAGATGCCAAGACCTCGCTATTCTTCGATTCCATTTGGTGACTTCATTTCCTGTTATTTCCGATAGCTCTGAGCCCGCACGCCCGCATGGGGCGATTGCACGCAGCAACTGATGCGATTGTAAAATAAGGCAGCTGTGAAGGACTGCATCTGTGAAGGGCTACAGTTGTGAAGGACTGCAGCTGGCAAGGACTGCAGCTGGCAAGGACTGCAGCTGTGAAGGACTGCAGCTGGCAAGGACTGCAGCTGGCAAGGACTGCAGCTGGCAAGGACTGCAGCTGGCAAGGACTGCAGCTGTGAAGGACTGCAGCTGGGAAGGACTGCAGCTGTGAAGGACTGCAGCTAGGGAAGGGCTGCAATATCTGAGAATTGCATGTACACAGTAAAGCCACTTACAATATTGATAGAAGTAGCAAAAGCAAAATTTTGCACTAGCGACAAATGGCATTTCCTCGAATTAATATGTGTATATTGTTGACTGCTCAAAAATAAATCTACAGAAAAGAAGACATGCACAATATCAAAGCCCCACTCAGAATTAATCAATTTGAAATCTATCAGCAAATTTCAAGTTCAGTAAAATACAAATTTGCCCAGCGCATCTGTCTGCCATGCATTACAGGAAAAAATTCCATCTTGATGAACACAGTACATCAAAAATTGTGTATCGAATTGATTCAACTTTAGCTCCGTGGAATTTTCCAGCATTCATTCGAGTTCTCCCCCATTGAGATGCACCTCCTGACCAAAGGAGGAGCATTCATTCGAGTTCTCCCCCATTAAGTTGCACCTCCTGACCAAAGAAGGAGCATTCATTCGAGTTCTCCCCCATTGAGATGCACCTCCTCATCAAAGAAGGAGCATTCATTCGAGTTCTCCCCATTAAGTTACACCTCCTGATCAAAGAAGGAGTATTCATTCGAGTTCTCCCCCATTAAGTTGCACCTCCTAATCAAAGAAGTGCTTCAATGAATCTCCAGCCTTTGCGCATGAAAACGTTCATTGCGCGTCCCTTGAATGACAATCATTTGCTGAAGTGGTGCTGTTCTTCCTTTCAAAGTTGAATAAATCCAGGTACTGGAGTACGTTTCACTCGTGTGAATCGTAGGATAGCTGCACAACCTTTCTATCGGTCGCGATTCGCAAGAATTATCGATAAAGTCTGAACGTTGAGTCGAGTTAACTATTTATGCAATTAGAATAGAAAGCGGTCTACAGTCTTTACCTCTTCGTCATAGCTTACATGAACACAGGTGTGCGTGGGATATGAAGGTGTTGGTGAGTGTGGTCTCGTGAAGGTCATGGCGAATGTGAAGGTGACCTGATGAAGGTGAAAGTGAATGTTGTCCCATGACGGGGATGGTGAATGTACTCTGAAGGTGAAGATGTATGTGATCTTAGTCTCATCAAGTTGAAGCCGCAGATAGTCTTAAGAAAAGGTAAGTAGTCTCAGGGAAGTGCAAATAGTCACAGGGAAGGGCATACAGTTAGTCTTAGAGGGGGGGGGAGTTAGTTGCAGGTAGTCTCAGGGATGGAGATGAAGTCTTGGGGTGGAGCAGGTAGTCTTGGGGAGGAGCAGGTAGTCTTGGGGAGGAGCAGGTAGTCTTGGAGAGGAGCAGGTAGTCTTGGGGAGGATCAGGTAGTCTCAAGGAGGGGCAGGTAGTCTCAGGGAGGAGCAATTACCCTCATAAAGGTCAAGTCAATGCTTCACAGAAACACTACCTATTAACAAAGTCCTTCAATTATTTCAAGAGTGCCTTTCCGAGCCGAAAGTTTCAACACCTCAGGCGTGGAGTCATGTGAGAAGATAGGGTGGAGGCGTTATTTATAGAAACTGTGAGCCCATTATTTGGATCATCGTAGAGGCAGAGTGCGGACGCCAAATTGCTACGTGCTACTGTAATCTATCAAGGTAAACCACCTCAAAAATTTATGGTTACGATAAGCGTGACAAATGGACGCAGTTATCCCGCACACAACAGGCTCTCGTGAGCTCCACGTGCCTAACTTGCATCGAATATGATCGTCGACGCAATAATGACGTTCGCCGAGAGAAATATTGGGAATGCAATTTATTACGCACCGAAGCTGGAAATAAATCCCGAATTGCAAAAAAACATGTTGGATAAAGCTCGTTTTGGTGCTAGATTGTTGTATTTATTCAGGTTTTGTGCTTCTGTGAAGAACTACGTAGCTTATTTACGTTGCAACTTGCACTATTTCTCTGCGGCGTTCCAATTTCCGCGTAAGCTTGAATGCACGCGTTTCTACAATGAATGTTCATGAGAAATTATTTGATGATTCGATGTCTTCGACACAAAATTCCTATTTATACTGGGTGCCGGGGTGATTTGAGAACATGTTGTTTCCAGTTCCTTACACGCTCGAATCATTTATAATATTTTTTTAACTTCAGATAACCCGATTCAATTAAGACGTTAACCTAAAAGATGACAATACATGCAGTCATCGTTGCTTTAATTTAACTGCAACTACGATGGCTTTAAGAGTTGTGAATAGTGAAGGTCATGCCATGGCACCTTAAGTTTTTTCAGAGACTTAGAGTTAATGCTACTGGATACATTGATGTTCAAAACAGGGCTGTTAAATCTTGGATAGATAATGTATCCAATGGAAGGCCATCATTCATCTTCCAGCAAGACTCAGCACCTCCTCACAGAGCCGTTTTAACCCAAGATTGGTTATCGGACAATTTAGGATCATGTGGCCCCAAATTCGGCAGATTTAAATCTTACGGACTATCAAGTGTGGAGCATTGTTGAGGGAGAGACTGTTTACATTTTCCTTGTACCATACCTTCAGTGAAGACCGCCGATGCCAAGGTGATGTCCGAAATATATAAGGGCCCCTTAATTTCATATTCTCTACAGTTACGGATCTGCATAGGCACAGTCATTGTAGCCAAAGGTTACTTCATTGAAAAATTCGATAGAGAAGTATCGTCAAACATATTTGTAAAAATTTGAATTAAATATGTAGATTTCTTCCTAAAATATTGTTTACTTAGNTTACAATAGGTTAGGTTAGATGATCGCGTGAACCATATATGACCCACTTTGGAGTCAACGTGTTAATTTCATATTCTCTACAGTTAAGGATCTGGATAGGCACAGTCATTGAAGCCAAAGGTTACATCATTGAAAAATTTGATAGAGAAGTATCGTCAAAGATATTTGTAAAAACTTGAATTAAATATGTAGATTTCTTCCTAAAATATTGTTTACTTAGCATACTTAAAATGTCCTCAAATAGTCCTCGCACCCTCTACTATAATATAATGTTTCCCAATTAAGGGGCGAGGTAACTATCAAGGGATGTAAAAAGTGTCCATTTTGATGTCCAACAAATAATCTATTAACTATGTACTAAGCAGCATTTTTGTCCGTCTAATTATATATGAATTTACCTCATTTTTTTCGAGTAACTAAAATTTTGTAGGGGATACGAAGATGCTGTTTACTTATGAGTACAAGCTTAATAAACGCTCGAGAATCACTGCTTTAATACCGTTTTATATATTTATGTTTTCACTAAGGTAGATCTGATATCGCACTTACCAAAAAAATATGTGTGCCAAGATTCTCACGAAATACAGGTTATATTAGCCGTGGATTTTCGCTCAAATTTGCGAGAGTTGCAAGGTGCCATTGAGAGAGAAATGAAAGGCTCCTCAATCTGCCCGCGATATTTTAGGGAGGCCCCAATGACTCGAGCTCATCGCTTCATCTCGCTGAAATATTTACAAGGGCGATGCAGCAGCAGCAGCAGCAGTGAGTGCAGCAGTATACAAATATGCAGAGTAACTCTGCTACGAAATTTGTCGCTGTTTTTGTTTAAAGTCAAGTTGGACATAAGTCTCTAATATCTTTCGGTGGAAATGCTTCTTTCTTTTTCTACTGCAGCTCCTCTGAAGAGCTATGTAGACTACCAATTCATAGCTAACTCAATTATTCTTAGTCCATTTAAATTAGGCACTACCTTCATAGGAGAAACATGCAAGGCAGAGGAACGAAATAGGATGGCAGCTTTAGTTATTCTCACCGCCCTCTGAAAATAAGGTGACAACTTTAGTTAATGTTCTCTCACCCCTCTGAAAATAAGATGGCATCTTTATTTGTTCTCTCACCCCTCTGAAAACCGAGTGGCAGCTTTGGTTGCTGTTCTCACACCCCTCTGGAAATAGGGTGGCAGCTTTAGTTAATGTTCTCTCACCCTCTGAAAATAAGGTGGCAGCTTTAGTTGCTCTCTCACCCCTCTGAAAACAGGGTGGCAGCTTTAGTTGCTGTTTTCTCACCCCTCTGAAAATAGGGTGGCAGCTTTAGTTGCTGTTCTCTCACCCCTCTGAAAATAGGGTGGCAGCTTTAGTTGCTGTTCTCTCACCCCTCTGAAAACAGGGTAGCAGCTTTAGTTGAAGTTCTCTCACCCCTTTGAAAATAGGGTGGCAGCTTTATTTGCTCTCTCAACCCTCTGAAAACAGGGTGACAGCTTTAGTTGTTGTTTTCTCCACCCTTTAAAGATAAATTTTCCTCATCAATTAAACTTGAGAATAAAAAATATTTTTCAGCGTCCAGAGCGATTATTTTTTTGGATAGAGATAGCGTTTTCTCTTTTCTTATGTATCTGAGAAGGAAAAATCCATGATTCGTCTCTTGCAACAAGAATATCTGTAATAACAAATTCCTGAAATGATAAACCTTTTCTCTTATGAATAGTAAGAAGAAATTCGATATTATTTTTATCTAGGAAAACAGAAACTTTGGTTTCTATTATTTAATACGTAACATATTGGTATATTTTGTCAAGTGATAAGAAATCTCTGCTTAATATCATTTTGCATCTATATTTACGAAATATTAGCTTTGTTTCTGGCCGCATCTGTGAACAAGAAAAGTCCCTTTTCTTCCTAAAAAATGACAGTCATTTGCTAAAGTACTGCCGATATCAAGTCAAAGCAGGGATCGAGCTCTGCCATCAAAATTATTTACGTGCTACTAACATTTACCGCAAGATTTTCGTATTGTATTTACTAATATATTCAACGACATTTAGAATATTTTCAGCAATGTTACTGCTGCTTGAATTATTTTCTCGCAACGCATTCTGAGCAAGTACAGTGAACAGCTCTAGCAAAGTTTACAATACTCCATTAAAAATGTCATTTTATGAGTTTATAATC